>JAVJAQ010000290.1:160629-191180 GCA_032362365.1 Zygogramma bicolorata
TTAATATTCAATAACAATTTTTTTCTCGCAGCTACAGCGATGGAAGCGAAAACTATTATAGGACCGAAAAAAAAACTGGACCATAATTCTGTCCGGCAACCTCCACAATATCATTAATTAAGTCTTTCCAAACTCAAATCATCAATCAGAATGAGGTCATCGGTTTTTGCATACGGAATGTTTCGCAGTGCTTGCACTATTTAATATTTTCGATATTCGAAACGAACAATGTGTATGTTAATACCTTTCCCTTTTTATACTCACCAGTACGAAAAACTGCTGACAATATGGATCCCAATAAAAATACGTATCTATTCTTCAGGACAAAGAAATAACTCACAACTGAATATAAAATTCTCGCAACCAGATCAGATGTGAAATAAACCATCATCATTTTCGTTATATCAAATGCATCGAAGTGTAAGTTGTTGAGTACCATACGGATGATGGATGTGAATGCCAGATCACCAGTGAAGGACAATGCTAATCCGATGGACATATTGAGATATTTTGGATCCTTCAGTAAGCCGAAGTCAAGGAGTTTTCTGAAAGAAATAATTGCTCATTCGTTTAGAGTACGAGTGTTTCAGACAGCGATTTTTTACTCAATAATTTTCGAACAGATGAACGCCTATAATTTCACAACGACATAAAACTTGAAAAAAACAAGTAGGTACTGAAAAAATTTGCCAATAATGTACGAAATTATTCTATACCAAGTTTTCAATTCGAATATTTCGTGAAGTTGAAACCACTGCATTTTGTCGTCATTTGTATGTCTAATTCAATTTTCTTTGTCATTGCATTGCACCTAGTTTTGGGCAAAATTATTTCCACGTTGTAGGATTTCGTACTCACACCTCTTCATGATCAGCAGGTCCTAACATTTTGTTATCAGTCATGTCAGTGTGTATCAGAGGCTCTGCAGGACCTTTCACATCATTAATAGTTGGAGCATTATCCAATGGAATACCTCCGACTAAAACATATTGAATATAATTAATTATCGATAGTACTAAAATCGAAGCATTATAAGTGTTAAGAAGCAAATAAAGACGGGTTTTTCAAACTTTCCATTGTTGTGAACCGAAATGAACTTTTTTTAGGTGACTTGTTAAATACACACCTCAGCAAGGAAGTTACCATCAATCCATGAGTTATCTACAGATGGACTCAGTGGGAAAATTACAAAACTGTTACTATTGGCGAAAAACAATCATGGAAGAAAAACAGATTGAAAAGGTGGTGATTTTAAAATATTTGTTTTACCTGTGAGAAATCATGCAATGAAACTAGAAATATTAATTTGAAATACCCATACTCATACAAATAACACTTGAAATTAATTCGATAGTATCCACACGGAACAGTTATCAACTGATTTCAGCGTACGAATTAACTTCATTTTTCAATTTAATTATAGGATTGAACTCATGCCTATTAATTCACGTTCATTTTCCTTTAAGACAAGATCGGAGCAATATTTTCAAAAGAATTGGTTGGCGTTCAAATTCAACTTTAATAATTCAATCAATCATCGAACATCGACTACATGCTCTATCAATTTTAACAGCTTACGTCACTAACGTTTTTCTCAAAAAAACTAGTACAATGCAAATCATCTAGAGCTGATTAAAGTTTTCCTCTCAAAGACAGAGGTACCCTACGGGGTGGCTTAGCAACTGGATTCGCTTTAACTTTCTGCCTCAACTCACACTCAGTATCATACTTCCCTACTGAAAAAATATCTTGGTAAACCTTAATATCATTTTCATTCGTTAATGAATTATCACTCATATCATTAATTTCTTCCACAATTTGTAAATCACAGCATCGTGATACTAGATCGATATGACATTGATGTCTACTATGACAGGATATGCAATTTTTCGATATACATTCCTTTGAAGTACACCCATTGGTTTGACTTTGAATGCGCCAAAAGACTCGGGAATGATATTTATTTGTTTTGTATTCAATTAACAATCTACCTTCTCATCAATTTCAATTAATCGATTATGAAATGAAACATCAACTCAAGATTCTGTATCTATTTTGGAATTTGTATGATATGTGCCTTCGACGCTGATCACTTCACTTCATTGATTTTTCTGCTGCACTTCATTGATTACCATCGTTGTAATCAGTAGGTAGTTCACCTGGATCGTTTAGCATATTTTCATTATCCTCACTTATTTCTCCGCCCATCCTGTTTCTACAGCATTTTTAGAAATGATTCAGTGATTGACAGTTTCCACACCTTTTTTTGAATGCTGGAAATTCAGGCTGATGATATCCACCTAGCTCCTGGTTGAAGTTGATGAATGCTCTTCTCTTGTGGTTTATTAAATTGAATATTATAGGCGATTTTCGATTTTTTTATGAATATCATCTATAGAAGAGTAGTGACTTCTGTTTCTAACTTCATCTACCGTATTACATTTATATACAGTTTCCTCATGTGTATATCCGACATTTCTGCTTCTCTGCAAACACCTACCACTTAATCAAGAGATAATTCCTTTCTGCAACGATTTCCTTTAGAGGTTGTTATCATCGATACCCAATCTACCCTATCTCGAATCATTTGATCTGCTTGATCTCTTAAGTCACAATTCAGGAATATTTTTTCAAAACTATACGGAAGTGATCGAACCTCTTTCCTTCTTTCTTAGCTCTGGTGTACAACAAGATTATATCATTGAGGATATTATGTAATGAAACTTCGGTTACAGTGAGTAATAAGCAATGAAATTTTTGGTGGTCACGTCTATTTTCATCAATAGAGGTCCATTCTGTTGTAAAACTTCACAATCTTACTCATCAGATTTATTTTGCTTGAACACACGAAATTTCGCCTTTCAACAACAAATCAGCGAAAACTCTGATTGAATTGAGGAAAAAATAGATTCATCCCGGCACCACCGTCATTAGTAACTGCTGGAGAGGGTACGACAGAACGACCAATGAAGGATTCCACCATCTTACGGTTAAGGTAGAAACAGTGGAGCAGCGCAGCTCGCCGCACCACTCGTCAGGCACATCGCCATCGAAACAATGCCATAAGAAACGCATAACTTCAAACATATTGGAATCGTTAAGCTCGCCAGGTATCGTTCCAGGCAGCTCGCCGTCTTCCGAAAACCAAAATCATTTTATTTTGGAGATTCAGGTGCCTGAAACTAGCACTGGGATTGGTTCTCCTGAGGTCACACGTCTTCCCACTCTCTTCATTTCAGCTGTCCTTCAAAAATCATCAATCTTATGCCTGTGTCTTTATGGTTTTTGGTAAATATTCTCAGTACTGCTCTAATCCGATGATTTTACAACGGCGAGATGAACTACTTCACTATATTTTGCAGAGGCGAGTATAAATACATGCATGTGACCGGCGAGTGGCGGGGCGAGTGGCGCGGCGAGTTCAGCTGATCCATTAACTATGTTTTTACCCTTAGATATTCCTATAACTTTTTCGACTCTGAGACTGGTTTGAATAAATTGCTTTTATTTCATTTCCTATTATGCATTTGATGTCAAAATTTCAGATGCGCATACCGAGATATTATTATGGACCACAAAAAAAGTATTTTGAAGGTTATATGGCGGAATATTCATTCAAGCGACATATCCGTTCAGGCGAACACATAGAAGCATTTTTCAGCGTGACAAAGCGAATGTACCGAGAATAATATTTCGCTCTTAACTCAATTTTTTAAATAAAAATGACATCGTTTTCTAACTGACTCTCTTGGGTGTTATGTATTCAACGAGATATCGGAAGAAGTAACTTTTTATTGACAAACTCATTCATTACATGACAATGACAATTCTATCAATAACAACACATATTCATATGTTACAACAGACAGGGTGATAACAATATTCAATACACTACATTTTCCCTCCGATTACAAATCTAATCTTCTCGGCCTCAAATTATGTCTACCTGATCTAGTAACATACACAGATGATTGTGATGATTGTCCAATGTTCGGTAATTGGTCATCGGAATCTGTATACAATTGTGAACTAGAACTGGTATTTACTGCCACGCTTCTATTGGATTTTGTGTGTTTTCTTTGTTTGTATTTGGCTGTGGGTTGAAATTTTCAAAAGTATTGCTCGAAGAGGAAAATACATGAGGTTTGGTAAGAAGTTGATTAGGATTCTTACGTATACAGTCAGCGTGTACTAATCTTGTCACTTCTCCTATCTTCACCAAATATGTAGAGATACTTTTCACACCTGTAATAATACCCATTTTCCATTTGTGGTTTTTGAAATTCTTCACGTAAACGTTATCATTTACTTTGAAACCCTTCGAATTCATTTGTTTCACTGAAGGTGAATGCTCTTTCACTAGAGGGGGTTTCAACATATCAAATCTTGTCCTTGGACGCATTCTGAATAAAAATTCGGATGGCGAAATTCCAGTAGTACTAGAAGGTGTATTCCGTAACGAGAATGAAAAATTAACAAGTTTGTTACGCAACATTTCCACAGTAACATGTTCACCCCAATCATTACTTTGGGGATGGTAAGGTGGTGTCTTGGAAATTTTATGCCATTCGAAAAACAAAAATAAAAAAATTCATTATCGGAAACTATTTCATTTGGTAAACCAAGCACAGAAAAAATTTCTTCCAGAACAAAAATTGTTTTCTTTGCAGTAGTTCCCTTATTCATTAGTTTAACGTCAGTCCATCTATTTTTACTATCAACAAGGATGAGAAATGTGAAACCATTTTTGTGAAAGAAATCTATATTAATTCTATAAAAGTTATACGTGCTGGTGGCCAAGATGAAAGAGGTGCTGTGTTTGTGAAGTTTTTATTTTGTTGACAAATTTGACATTCTCCAATGAATGTCTTCATTAAGACCAGGCCACCAACAATATGACCTTACTAACATTTTGGTTCGAACAACACCTGTATGTTCTTCGTGAAACAACTTCAAAATATTTTTTTGTAAAGATTTTGGTATAATAACTTCAGAACCCCACATCAAACAATTATCTTCCGAGGAAAGTTCATATCTCTTACTGAAGTATGGTTTGATATTATCATCCATGTTTTTTGGCCACACACCTGCATTAGTCAATTCGATAACTTTCGTTCAAACAGCGTCCTCCTCTGAGGCCTTGTCAATATCTTTATAACTTGAGGGATATTTATTGGATACATTGAATGAATTATAAACTATCACAAATTTTAGTTTCCCCATTTACCGGTAATCGTGAGAGAGCATCAGCGTTTGTCAATAATGTGCCTTTCCGATATTCAATTTCATAATCATATGCAGAAAGTATCAATGCCCAACGTGTGATTTTTGATGCTGCTGTTATCGGAATATTTATTTTCCTACCAAACATAAACTGTAAAGGTTGATGATCAGTTATGAAAATAAATTTTCTGCCAAAAATATATTTATGGAATTGTCGAACACCAAATAATAACACACACACCAATGAAACCCAAATCCAAAAAATATATCGTTTCTACGTGCGCATCAGGAACTTGAACAACGTGCTCATCAGGAACTTGAACATTTTCCATTTTGTTGATTTTGAATCTACTACAGGCAGGTGATGTATGCCCTTCAATTCCACAACGAAAACACATCCACATTTTTGCTGGGCATGCCTGTGGATCATGTCGCTGCATGCATCGGAAACAAGGTTTGTGAAATTCATTCTCCTGTGCGACCTCCTTAGATTTTTCCATTTGATTTTCATTGACTCTTGAGGCAGATTTTCGCAAGAACTGTAACTTGTCCACTCTCAAATCCAAAGCTCCCTGCAACATTTACATTGTTGCGATTCTACTGCCTCTAGACTCAAAGCAGTTTTACAAGCATCTGCAAAAGTCAACGACTCGTCTTCGCCCAACAACTTCTGTTGTATTGACAAACTGTGTACTCCACAAACTAATCTGTCACAAAGAGCCTGATCCAAAAAAATTGTCAAACTTGCAATGACGAGACAGCTCCTCAATGGTACTTATATACTCAAAAATCGATTCACAAACAGCTTTCTGTTATTGGACTTGTAACGTTCCACTATGACACTTTTTGCTGGCACATATTTCTTCAGCAAAACTCCAACCAATTCTTTGTAAGTTTTCTTCTCCGTAGACAATGGATATAATTAAATTTTTAGAACTTTATAAGTTTTCGCAGATAGAAGTGTTATCAGATTCGGAACTTTGAGATCATCCTCGATCTTATTGACAGGGAAATACTGTTGTAATCTTTCCTCCTATGATTCGAATGATTCCATATTTTCATCAAATTCTCTTAACTTTGCCATCTTTGGTTTTACAGTAAACGAAATAACTGGGATATTTCCGCTACTCGTCGCCAATTTGTTATGTATTCAACGAAATATAGGAAGAAGTAACTTTTTATTGACAAACTCATTTATTACATGACAATGACAATTCTGAATGGTAATGGTTCGGACTTCCATTGTCTAAATTTTTTTAACTCTATTGAAACCTGTTGCTAGGAACGGAAAGATTAAAATACAAATTAAGTGGGAAAAAATCAAATCAAAATAAAATTTTAGTCAATGATGAAATTAGGGTTTCATTGATCAAAGAAAATACTGTTGTTACGAAAAATAGAGATCTCGAATTTGTTTCAAGTTTCAACTTGGTTTCAACATTTTTTCAAAATATTCCATTCAATTTCTTCATTTACATTTTTTGACTAGTATTTCATATTCGATACCTCAATTTTCTTGTCCCAATATTATTTCATTCATTTCGTTATTTAAATAATTTTTTGACTTATATTTCAGATTCGAGATCTCGATTTTTCGTAACAACAATATTTTCTTTGATCAATCAATCCCTAATTTCATCATTGACCAAAATTTTATTTTGATTTGATTTTTTCTCACTTAATTTGTATTTTAATCTTTCCGTTCCTAGCAACAGGTTTCAATAGAGTTAAAAATATAGACAATGGAAGTCCGAACCATTACCATTCAGCAAGGAACATTGTCATCCACTTCCAAGCAAATGACAATTCTATCAATAACAACACATATTAATATGTTACAACAGACAGGGTGTTAACAATATTCAATAGACTACATTGGGGTCTTTCCATATCATAGTACGATGTGAATTGATAATACAAAACATCTTTACATTCATACTCAATTCGCAATTACAAATTTCTTTTCGAAGAATCAATTAATGCATGTTTATCAAGTGAAATAATAATAATATGTCACAAAAAAATCAAATATATCAGATTCTACAATTTTATCGATTTCTTTCCGGTATATTACAATTCAAATCTTCATTATAATATGAAGAAGACATCAATTAGCGTTTTCTTCGTTCAAATTTGGATATATCAGCCTTGTTGGAAAGATAACAAAATATTACTCAGGATATATGGAATCTGGGGTGCCTGCTTATGAATTTCAATTTGGAGATAATACTGTTTTGTTTATAATATTCCGAGAAAAATTTCATAGTGACTACTATCAGAAAGGGAGAGAGGAGGTGGAAAGAGAAAAATATAATATGGAATCACACATTTTGTGTCTACCAGTTCTTCACAAAATTCAGTTAATGGCTGAATTCATTGATCATTAGTTCACCTGTATCATCGGTCAACCTCCTGGAATTGTTCTATTGAAAATTATAAATTACATCGTATAGGAAATGACAATGTTAATAACTTGAACATTTTCATTAAAATGGATAACAGAAAAGTTAACAGCCAATAAAAAAAATCTTTTTGTGAAGTGTCACCACTGAAAATGTAACAAACGTTACTTATGATGATGTATATCATCACTGTTGAAATGATGAAATAATATCACCCGGGACACCTTAAATGGATTTGAAAAAAATAAATGGCCTCAAAGGGGACCCGAGACCCAAAAACCATTATTTTGAAAACCATACTGTCTTCTATAAACCAGAATTTCTTCTATAGTTGTCGAATCCTAGATTTCGAAAAAAATAAATGAAGGTGGAAAATATCAATTGATCATTTTCAGTAGGCAAAGGAGAGGAAAAAAAGTACGGTGGGGGTTTCTGAAATCTGGTGTGATATTATTCGCATGTCACATTTTGTGATCTGCGAAATTTCCCTTCCTTGCGAATCGGCCAATTATTCTACTTCCTCAAATCGTGCTCAAAGTCATTGACAATAACTTAACAGATATCATGGCAATTCTATATAATAGGTCCAAGAAGTTAGAAAATTCAGTAGTAGTTGATGCATAGCATCCACTGAAAAAAAAATTTTTTAAGAAAATGTGTAGTATTAGTAATGATATTCAAAGTATTTTTTAATGCCAAACGGCATTGATATCGATCGAACTCCTTCAGCAAATATGGCTGTTAGTATTGTATTTGATTAGTATACGTATTCAGTTAACGAAGTTGACGTTTTATGCATGAACTTCAATCTGACATACATGTCATTCATATACAATACGATATGAATATCAATAGTATATTACACACCGAGGTGGGAAGTGATTCATTTCTGTCGTGAGAACAGTTAGTTAACTGAGACGCAAAGCTTCGAGGTTAGCTATGATCTCGAGACAGGAATAAAACTTCCTACCGAGGTTTGTATACTATTTCATTTACAATCATTATATCTCGATTAACATTAATAAATCTCTGTTTCGTTCTGGACATATCTAAAATATTACATTTACTGACAAATTACCAAGATATAGATATATATAAATCTTTATTTTCTTTTTCAAGACATCTGAAAAACATTGTTTATTGTTACATATAGCACTTAAACATGTTAAAATTGAACTTTGAATAAAGATTTTCGAGAGCTCGACAATTTAATAAAGAGTTTCGCTATATCAGGCCAAACTCAATTTATGACTGCAACCCCAAGGTTAATTTTCATTGCATGAGGATTTTTCAAATTTAGACGGTTTTTTCAACTAGTCCAGTCAAGAGACTACCCTTCTCTCTCTCTCTCTCTCTATATATATATATATATATATATATATATATATATATATATATATATATATATATATATATATATATATATATATATATATGTATATATATATATATATATATATATATATATATATATATATGTATATATATATATATATATATATATATATATATATATATATATATATATATATATGTCATATTTGAAACCAGAAAGGAAGGTAGCGAAATATAAGAGGCGCGTTGCAAACATAGCTGGTCAGTTCTGTTTGAACGTCATTATGTTGTTGTGGATCAATATTTGTTCCGTAGTTTTCTGGTTACGAACCCAACAAAGCTGGTAAGTTCTTATTAGGATGTAGAATATGTGAAAGTGGCTTATTATCAGTTATTAAGGTAATTTTTTTTCAATAACAATATTGATAGAATTTCTTAAGGGCCCATATAATTGCCGTTGCTTCTTTATCAATTTGAGAATAGGTAACCTCTGCCTTCATCAATGATCTTTAGGCAAATTCAATCGGTTTTTCTGTACTGTCAGTAGGATCAGCGATACAACGGCACCCAAATCCCTGGGTGAAGCGTCAGCAGCCAATGTTAAAGGCAGGTCTAGACTGTATGGTATAAGAACTCTTGTACTCGTGATTGTTTTCTTGAATTGTTGGAATGAACGTTCACATATCTTTAACCAATGAAAATTCATGGAATGTTCTAATCTGACTTGACAGATTGGGTAGGAGTTCTTGATAAAAATTCACCAACACTCAAAATTTTCTTAAACGCTGTACATCGTGGGGTGATGAGCACGCAATTATGGCATCGACTTTGTCTTCGATCGGATGTAAACCATCTCCATCAATGACGTGTCCCAGACATGTAATCGATTTTTGTAAGAATTTACATTTTGGTTTATTCAAATGGAAACCATTATCAAGTAAACTATCGAATACTTCTCTTAGACGTTGTAGTAATTCGTCTCCTATGTTTTCCTTGAATGGTAATAACATCAGTGAAACATCCAACTCCTTTTATACCCTGAAGGGTTTGGTCCATAAACCTTTGCCAAATGTTAGGAGCCACCTTCAAGCCAAACATCAAGCGTTTCATTTGCATTGAGTCAATTTGTCTGTCAATTTTCATATGAAGCTAGACCTGACTACTATCAAGTGTGCAAAATTCCTTCCCGCCTTACATTTTAACGAATATATCTTCATTTTAAGGAATCGGATAATTGTCATAAACCAGAACAGGATTGAGTGTTACCTTATAATCGGCACAAAGACGTAAATTACCGTTTTTCTTCATAACTGGTGTTCCCCAAAAAAAAATGTTCAATTTTTCCGATTACATCCAATTACTCCAAATGATCCAGTTCATAGTTCATTACTTCTTTTAGATTTGAGTGCAAATGGTACTGGTCGAGGTCCAAAGTAATTCGAAAATGAATTTTCTTTCAGTTTCAAAGAACCTCTGTAATTAGGGATTCTGCCAATATTTTCCCTAAATATATTGCTGTATTCTTCCAGTAGGCCTTGAAGTTTTTGCTCATACTCTTCCAACTGCAGTTCTTTGGATTCAGAAACATTGTTGATATTGAATGATAAATTACTCTTCTCAAAAATGGCATCGACATTTCCATCAATTATGTATAGTGTTCCATCAAATGTGAATTATTTGTTTCGTATCGAAAAATTTTATTTTCCCAGTGGGAAGAAAGCTTTCACCCCTATAGGTCTGCAACTTGACAGACGCTGGTTCAATCCTTGATGTGTGAATATTTCTTGTGCAGCACCAGTATCTAACTCCATTCCACAATTTTTATTATTGATCTTGACAGTTAATATTTATTTTCCATTTTTCATGCTGTTTCAGACTATTGATCTCCATCAGAATCATTAATAGATGAAATATTATGATCTGATGTCTTCGTGGGTTTCTGAAAACGATTGATTTTTAAGCTACATAAATATGAGAAACCTCCATATATCTTGTGCAAACTAGTCAAGCGTCATTAATCTCATGAAGGTAATAACCGGTATGGTGATCTGTGCAGCATTTCTAGGCACTCATCGACTTCATTCCAGAGATCATTCAGCTATAAGCGGTTATTTAAAACCAATAAAGGCATTTGTTTTTAATATTTTTCTCTCATCTTATGTTCTCATTATTCCGTACATTACTTGGTTCTTTGGTTATATGGAAGAGCGTCTTGCATGAATATCGTCACCCGCATTGTATAAAGCTATCTTCAAACTAATTTTAATAGATACAATTCATTAGTATCATTATCAATTCAACCATTTACACTCGTAACTTATCTAATCCAAGGTACACCCTCACCTATAGCTATCCTTGGGCTAATGTCAATTATATATTATGTTATATATCATGAGGATTACTTTCAATGAGCAATAATGAAATATAGAGGAGGGATGAATCCGATGAGGATTCAAATGAAAGAATATTAAGATTTTGTAAATATACAAAAAAGAGGTCAAGAAAGTACTTTCCGACCGACTTTTTCTACCTATTAGCGAACATTTGGTTACTTTCCAACCTCACCATATATTTATTTTCGAATGGTTCTATTCAAAACTTTGAACAAGGACTAAAAAATATCATCTATTTAAGTGTGGTTCTTGGTAGTTCAATGGTTAGCACCTCCGCCTGTCATGCGGAAGGCCAGTGTTCCATTCCTCTCAATGGAACCACCCTGCTAGGATTCATACGTCAAAAGGTAAGGCTTCATTGATCTATTGGTCTCACAAGTTTCAAATTCTCAGGATTGACGTTCATAGCGGGACTTCAAGTTAGCAAAAAAACTGATTCCAAATCCCATTTCAATCGGTAGAAAACTATTATAAAACTGTTATAACAAGTAAATCTCAATAAAAACTCCTATAGGCTACTGAATTCCTACCTTTTGTTTCGCTTATCCCGATGGGAACCTTTTTCATGTGCCACTTAACAGGTTGTAGTACTCCCATAGCTGGAAAATTCAACAATGTCAACCCAGCCAACACAACCAATGTATTTCTGAAATGAAATTTTGTGGAACAATCATCAAACTTTAGAGCACGGCTTTATTGTAAACAAATCTATGAATATTTTTATTTCTTTATTCAATGAAATACCATTCAAGAAATGTCACAATTGTTTCGCTTGAAACTATAAAGTCTTCATTGAGTTGAAAAAAATTATCTGATCATTGATCGAGGTTGTACTAGTTCAAAGGAGAAAGTACGTTATCTGATGCATATTTTGCCTGCATTTCGTCAAAGCCCACAGAGAGACAATTTTGCGACTCATTAAATAATATTTACAGTAACAATTTTCTATTTGTCAGGGATCATATTCAATTCAATGATAACATTGGGAGATTTCTGCAAAGTACCCACTATAGTAATGGACAAGAAATTTCCACATCAGAGCAGCTCAGCCTAAAAGAACACCCCCTCACCTGAAACCGATAGTTTCATTGAGAAACGTAATGAAAGGGGGACTGAGGATGCTGCCAACAGTTATTAGTGTTTGAGCCAATCCCATCATCAGGTTGAGTCTTTCTCTGAAGTAGCTGTTGATTGCTGAGATCACTGCGGGGAACATCAGACCAAAACCAATCCCTGAAAAAAATCATCAGTAATGATAATAGCCGAGGATACTGATGATCACGGGTCAATTCAATGAAAACAGCTCCTAAAAGCACATAATAGCGAAGTTATGGTGAAAATTTGAGAACAAAGGTAACAAATGTAATTTTTCACAAATAAAAAGTGGAAATATACAAATATATTATGAATAAACATAGAATCAACTTAAGCTGATATTATCAGCTTTGCGTGAAGATATGTACAATCAGTGTGTTATTTGACATAAAAAATCCATGTAAGAGGTTGGGAGCTAATGATAACATATTTTTTCATTTGAATTCAGTTTGCAATAATTAGTAATAATTTATAGTATCACTATTCATCGAATTGAACAATTATCACTATGATTCCAACATACACCTGTGTACTAATACATTATTTGGAGTGAAGTAATTTATAAGACCCAACGCTTCTAGGCGTCCCGAGCATCATAGAAGACTACCCGTGATGGACCCAAAACACCCGAATTTATATATCAACAGATATGTGTCGATAAAACTATTGATCATATAATTCGATTGGAGAGAAGTAAAAGACGGAGTCACCAAATCAGAAAAGTAAAACTTGTGTTGATGTCGGTAGTTTCTGATCCTTTCTTCTCCACCGCAACCAGACAGAGCCACAAATTCAGTACTAAAAATTTCTAATGGTTCGTGTGCTGTTGGAAATTGGAAAATGTATTCAGGAACTTTATTCAAGATAGATAATTTGGCTTGCTTTGTTTTGGCAGGGGGTGAATTATTGGAGTATTGTTTATGTGTGGTATGTATTTTTCAAATCAACAATTTGGTGTGTTAATATTCTTGGTCGAGAAAGTAACCAAACTTTCAATTTCTTTTTGAATTTTTTCAGTAAAACTGGTAAATCATTTTGATATTTTGGTCCAAGAAATATACTCGATCTTAGGTAAGGTGTTAGGTACTGTCTTAGTTACAAGTGGTACCATGAGAGTATAATTTTTCATTCTTGTACAGTAAGAGTTTCCTGAAAATATTTTATTTTTGCTTTTCCTTTGGTCTATGGCAACCGTTAAATAGAATATCTGTCGTATATCTAGGATTTTCCAAAGTTTATGAAGGTCGTCGGTCGAGAATAAGATTGGTTTGTCATATATTATTTTCAAAATCCATTATTTCCAAGTTTTTCAAAGTACAATTGTATGCTTCTCCCCTAGCTATCACGCCATATCTCAGCTGAGATTCTACGAGTGCGTAATATGACATGTGTAGTTGTTTTTCTGTTAATAGTTTTTAAGGAATTTGAATTTAGATAGCAAACTCCGTATTTTCAGCACTAATTTCTCAACCTGCAGGTCCCATTTGAGATTACTGTCAAGTGTAATACCGAGGTAACAGATTTCGGTTGTTTGGGGTATTTGAGTGATATTAGATCCATTTTGGGTTTTAAGAGGTTGTAAAATGGGTAAATTAAGTTTGTTCATAAGAAGGATTGTATCAGTTTCCTCTTCTACAGATGCTAACTTGACTAATAGCCCTTTGTGAGTAAGCATACACTTTTTTCCCAACGCCTTTTTTATGAAAGTTCTCCAATGAGCACTATTATGTGAAATTTCTGACTTCACGATTTACTCTCACCCAATCGGAAAGTCCAGCTAAGCGTTACGCTATCTGATGGCAATTGCCAAACTGAAGTTTTTTATTCACAATTGTATATCAAGGGCATATGTTTGTTGTTCACTTCTGTACTGGAATGTATCAAAAAATTCATCTTTGTTTTCGCAAAATCATATTAAATTCAACAAAATTAATTTCGATGGAATTACATCAGTACAAGCCGTGCGCATTTAAATTTTCAGATGGACACGAAGTGCTCCCACTCTCTCACCTCATCTCCAAACATAAATACAGGTATAATTCTACCAAAAACCATAGGTACTACATCTGATAACTAACTGTAAACCTAGCTCGCAAGTATGTCGATATTCATTTTAGCGTTGTTGGCTCAGGATACTGAAATTGGTATTGAACATTCAGTATGTATGAAGTGAATCACTGGGACTCAATGATTACAATACAACTATCGAGAGGTCCGAGAGATGCTGTTCCCAGATGATCAGATTATTCCTCAATATACTATTATATACTGCTGCTTTCCTTTGGTGTATCTCCAACAGTGACAACCACACACACTTATATAAAAAAACACAACTCCCTTGGGTTGTGGTCGATTGCCTGTGGCCTGGAATATATATTCAACATGGTCTCTATGAGGTTTTTACCCGTTTGGTCTCTTTGTTTGACTTCCATTTCAAAGTCAGTCTCAAAAACTGGCGAATATCTGTCCATACCGTCCTGATCAATTACTCCCCTTACGGAATTACAAAGCAAAGACTTCAATTGTCTGTTCGCCAAAGATACTGGTATTCATAATACTTCTTGAATTCCATCCGATTCTAGAATTTATTAAATGACAATTGGTCCAATACTATTGGAGATTGATTATTAGAGAATTTCATCTATATGGTTCAAAAATAGATGGAAGAGAAACTAGGTCGCACAGTGCGTACTATAAAATGAAGATTTGCTCAGATATAATCATATCTGATATTTATGTAGCCAGGATTATTTTCAGTTCATAAGAGCCATTGCTGTTTTCTATTTAGTTTGATTTGGAGAAAAAAAGCCACAAAAAGTTTCTCAGGACTAAATTTTCCTCACAAAATTAATTATGTTCATCATCCTGAAGATATATTTTTGTATGATTGAAAATGGAAGTCGATACACAAATTATATAAACAATGAGAATGGAACCTTTGGTGTTAAAGTTGAAACTTTCTGTAGATATCAATTACCCTAGCACCAAACTGATATTATCAATTTTCTTCTCCTGAAGATGCTATCCTTCTTAGCGAAACGCGCGTCGGCTGCAAATAATGTCAATTTTATGTTATAGTAAGTGATGTCTACAAAAAGTTTCAGCACAAATTATACTATACAACATCAATAATGAATTGCTTTGATAATATTTGAATGAAGAACTCCATTCTCAAACGTGTTATTTCTCCTCGCGTTTTTTAAATTAGAAAGTGGATATTCTGTCGAACCATTCACGAATAGATTCGAATGAAGAAAATCAGTGAATCAAACAAGTTGATAATATTTTTTCTGATATCAAGATACTTATAAAAACTGCAATAACTTCTTACGTACCTTCCAAGATACCTGCTGTGAGTATCAGTTGTCTCAAGTCCACCACAAATATCGTACAGAGTGCTCCAACTGAATAAAATAAAGCACCAGCAAGTCCAACTTTTCGATAACTATACTTCCTCATGAGAAAGCTTGTAATTAAACCTGAAAAATGATTGAGTTATTTGCAGCTCATAAATCACAATCATAGGAAGGGTATAACATCAATGGCAACACGTTTTCCGATAGAGAATTGAAAGTAGGATATCAGGGTTTTACAAAAATTGAAACAGCACGAGCACCATAAAAATATCAAAACGTTAACCCGGAGTGAAATGACAAATCAAAAATGGTCGCCTTATCAAGCCTGATAAAGGTTCTGCCGTCTACATGTACTCCTGAAGGTGTTTGATGAAATATAATATGATAATCGTTCATGTACCAAAGGTACAAAGTAGATGTTTAGATCTTAAAAATATTCAGGGCATCTAGCGCTAGGGTATACACATCTATTCATAACCATAATGTATAAACACTTTTATGTCATTCGAGTTCATTATTGCATCAAACACAAATACAGAGTGTTTCAATCGTATGTATTTTGTCGATATATCGATGATGGAAGACCACATTTCAAGGTAAGTTACAGTTGTTGGATTTTTTCGTGAGAGCAGATATATATATAGACGTATTAACCCCCATTGCGAAGCCCAAAACGACACACATAACCGATTATACCCAACCTTATTCATTTTTGCGAAGCCCAGGATTGGGCTTCGTAAAAATCAACGTGTATATCGTTCTCATTAGCTGAATAATGATTTGGCCGACTCGTAGGATAAATATAGCTTGGGCTTCGTAATGACTGAAAATATCTCACGACATAAACCTTTAGTTCACCGGACCTCTTCCAGAGGGCGTATGAGTGATTCTGTGTATGATCATATACAGTTTGTAGATATTACTGATTATATGAATCCCGTACAGTTGTGCGTATTATCCGAAGCCAGTGTATTTGTCGCCATAATTTCGTTTTGATTCGTTTATCATTCGAAAGCGAGGAAAACACGAGGACTTCTCAGTCTATTACGCGAAATTGTTGGGGGTGCTTGTATGAAAATTGAAGTGAAGTAACAATAATGTCCTCCACAAGAGGAGCGAAAATGATACAGATGGTGTTGGACGAAGATTTTGTTGCAGGTAAATTTGAAGATATATTACTTCAGAGTAATTTCTGTTAGTCAATGATTTTTTGGTGAAACAATTTAGGAAGCAACTTGATCGCTCATTATAACCTATTGGCGGTTTAGATTTTTCAGTGTATTTTTAAATTACAAATCTGTGAATACCTCCGTGAAGAGTGAATTTTGCTCAGCCCGGGCGTTATTTTTACAAGCTTTCATTCAACTTCCCCATTTGTATCTATATTCATTTCTCTTATTGTACGTTCGGGTGAGATCTTGCAATATTCCAATCGATGACGGTAAAAAAAGTATGAATTGTGAATTTATTCCATACTTTGGATTTCAGTTCTAAGTACCCTCTATTTCGAAATCTTCCCTGTGCCAAGGGTTGCTTCTTTCTTGGGATTGATGCCACCCCTTCTTGGGGGTGAAATATTTTTAATTGAAAATAAGTGTGGATATCGATGAATTGGCTAATTGTAAGCAACTGTTATTCTATGAAGTTTTCTCTGAAAGGCAATACTTTAAGGCTTTTTCGCGAGTGGAATTGTCGATTTTGAGACAGAAAAAACATTTTTAGATTCTTTTTCGCCAATAAGTGGAAAAATATGCATTTAATTGAAAAACCTGTATAGAGCATAATTATAGCTCACAAAGACTTATTGCTTGTTGAAAGTTGGTTGGTTGCTTTTCAAACGCCAAAATGAAAAGTTTTTACATACAATAACCAAAAACTAATGCATTTTTTGGGGAAAACTCATGAAAGCCCCTTTGGAGTCCGTTGAAAAGCCTTTCATTCATTATCCGTGAAAGTTCCTAGCATCAAAATTAGGCGAGGTATGGAGAGAATCATAAATGATTTTTTGCCTGAAAACCGAAAATTTCACTAGCGAATGAATCGAAAAGTATTGACTTTCAGAAAAAGTTCGTAGAACAAAAGTTGCTCAGAATAAGTCGATTTATCGATTTCTGCACTTATTTTCAATGGAAAGTTTTTCACTTCCAAGAAAAGGTGGCATCCACAGGAAAAAGCAACCCTAGGCACAGGGGGTTGCAAAAGATGGTAACTAGAACCTGAATCAATTTTTTTTTTTTATGAAAATCGGTGCTGTATGGGACAAATACACGAAAAAATGATCATTGTCTGGATTACAAGAGAATTTCGACCTTATTCTATTCATTCTATCAACCTGAAATTTGCCATTCTTCATTGGAGTCGGAGATATTGAATTTTTTGGTTGAATTTATTGATTTAAGATGGCGGTTCCCAGATGGCGGACGATTATTGAAATTTGGTTTGTGAGGGATTTGGGGTTAGAGTAGGTATATGAGTAATTTTTCAAAATTCATGAATTCAAGGTGACGGGCGGCTCCAAGTTGTCGAAAGAATTTTGAGATTATTTTTGTTCTATTTTGTTCAAAATTGATGTGTGTAGGTTTTCGAGGTGGAGAAACATGACTTTTTCATAACAAATCATTAATTCGAGATGGCGACGAGATTTGAATTAATCGAGGCCTTTCGAAAAAAATCATTAAATAGTTTTGTGATTCATGTCCGAACAAATTGTGAATTTTCAGGTCGTGAGGTCACAGATAGTGAACCGGCCCTGGCGATAAGTCAATGTGATAGTGAATCCGAACTTGATTCCGAACAGGAACGAATCGCCAGTGAGATGGAGGAATTCATATATTTTTTGAGTTCTGGTTCTGAATATATCCCGCCGTTGTCCAGTTTAGAGAATTCCAACAGTTCAGATGCAATATCAGTTGCTAGTACAAATTTTGAAAAGTCTGTATATAAACTCCGTGATACTGTGCGATTGAGAATTACCCCAACTACTATTGAAAGCGTTTGTGATCTCAAGAAAATCCTCATGCCGATGCCCGTGAATTGATTTTCATCCCTCTTCTTTTTTTCCTTCCATACTGTCAAAATAATGATTGTGGTCAAATTTTGTGAATTTTGAATTTGTATTTTGATTCAGTTCATTCAAGAAACGGTGCTAAAAAAAAATATTGAAGGAGGTAAGTCAAATGAAGCTTCCACAAGTGAAACATCATTATCATCTGCACCACGAGTACTACCTTCAGTAAAGCCATCTTCAATAGTTCCACCTTCAAAATTGGCAAGTATTCTTCACCGCATTTAAATCAGTTCATGCTATCCTGACTCGTGAATACTATTTGAAAGTTACGGCCCTGTAGACTAGGCTGGCACTGTATTTTCCCGACAAGTATGGGAAATGCATTTTTTCGCATGATATTTTCGTTGACAGAAAGAGTGGTCGAGTAGTTGGGTGCGAAAATAGTTATTTACATAAGTCCGAAAAAAAAAACAACAAACAAACTAGTTGCGTACTCTTTTTTGTTTGGTAACCGTATGGTATAACAAATCAATGAAGCATGTTTGCTTATGATGATTCTTAGTAGAACAAAATTAGGAACATTCTGATTCTTGTTTTATATTGATGATGAACATGAATCGGAAGTATAGATAAAGAAAATTGATACTCAATCACTAAATTTGTACACAATCTGTACATGGTCACCTTGTTAGCGAAATGCGCGTTGAGTGCAAACAAATTCAGTTTGGTGTTTTGGTAATTCGCCGCCTTTATCGCATAAGGGCGTATCTCAAATTGTGACTTTTCAGGAGAGCGATTTTTATAAATGAATAAATTATATTTTTACCGAATATATAATGGGTAGATCCACCCTTCTTTTTGAAGTATCAATAGTAATACAGATACGCCACTTTGCGGAAGTATAGGGGCTAACATTACAATATTTTTTGTAGATCTAACTCGATATTGATGATTTCTGAGATACGCCCTTATGCGGTAAAGGCGACGAATTGATCTCGAAAAAAGTTTCAAACTTTTACACCAAAGGTTCCAATATCATCGTTTTTTCAATATAGCAACATTAATGTTGAACGAGTTCGTCATGAGATCACAGCTGTGATCTGAAAATGTGAATCTGATAATTACAATAATAAATGATAGATTTCACTGGCGTGTTCGTCATTTCAGATTCAGGATAACATGAAAGTTAGTAGAGTAGATAATGCTAGCATGTTGAATGTAAATAATAACAATTTATTTGAATTTTAACTTCATACTCAGGACTATAAATTGAACTATATAAAAAAAGGAACAGCTAGGGAGATACCCACCATATGCCCTATATGCTATGAGGATGTTCAGACTCATTTCACCAGACATCTTCTCAGAAGACACAAAGATAATAAGGAAGTCATTGCAATACAGAATCTAAAACCAAAAAGTAAAGAGAGATTAGACCTAGTACGTTCATTACGAAAACAAGGATATTTTCATATGAAAACAGAGAAAAGCGTTCTTCAGCCAATGAGAACGTCAAAAAATCCCGACACTGAATATTTTGTATGTACTTACTGTTTAGGTCACTACACAAAAAAACTTTCTATTTAATTTTCAATGAGCTGATTCTTCGAACAGTAGATTATTTTCATTCATCCAACCCGTTCTCCTTTCCGTATCGTACGTATTCGTGATATAACATTACTTTTTCAGGCTACCACAAGATATTCACCAAACGGCAAAAGTGGCCAAAGTTCTTCTTCTACTGGAAGAGGGAAAGGAAAAATAATTCAAAGGAAAGAGTTTAAAAGACATAGAACTAGGTGACGTATACTATACTACAGAATCAGAAAAAGAAAATGAAGAGAGTGATGATGGGAAGCTACTGTCTGAAAAAATATTGAAAAAAGTTGCGAGAACACCTAGACAGCAGAATGCAGAATGTGGTGAAACTACTATCGAAGTTTCCTTAAAGTCTCATCAAAACATTGGCTGTAGTGCGAACACGAGGGATGATTATCCAGTGACTAAAAAAAAAGTTAGTACCTTATTTTTTGAATCAATATCACTTTTTGAAACATTATTGCTTTTTCAGAAATTGAAACAAATGAACTGCAATCACTTTCAAAAACAAAAACTGATTAAAGTGCAGACGAGGAGGATAGTTCAATGGCCAAAAGAAAATGTATATGTACAATTATTCGAAGACTCTGAACACTTTATCTAAATTATTGATTTGAGAACTGGTGTAGTATAGCATGTTCCTAGATCTAGAATCTATATCAACTATTTCGTTAGTCGAGTTGATTATGATATCCGATACATTTTCATTCCATTGTAGACTGGTAGATAATTCTCATAACTGGAAGATGAAAAAAGAAGTTTCATGAAAATGATTGTAAGTAATTACACATATCTGTCTGTATTTTATATTTTTAAGCAACCCATGTGTCATTAGTGTTAACAATAGCAGTATCGTCCGCGAAACTGGTTGTTCTGCCTGTGGTATCCATGGTGTGTAAATCATTTATATACAGTGAGAAAAGTAATGGTCCCAGTACTATGCACTGCGGTATACCAAATTCAATATTTCTTTAATCAAATTGAGTTCCTGTTTCCTATCACCACTTGCTTTCTCTTATCGATGTTACTACGGACGGGTTTTTTGTATCCTCTCTACCCTCCCGGAAACCATACTGCTATTGGCTAAGTGATTCATATTTTTGTATGCACTAATTTGATCTATTTTTGATCACATTTGTTCCTATATTGAGGCTACGACATCTCGATCTTTCTGGAACCTACACCGTTTCTAAAGTTTTTATTCGTCGGTGATGGCATTTCTGTTGATGTGGCTCTGAAAGTTTCTACTTTCAATTTATATATGCCAGGTGACTCATTTGAATTCAAGGAATTGATAAGAATAACTGGCTCAAGAAAGAATTACTAGATTATTTTTTTGAGTGAATGTAGTTGACTGTTTTATTTCACTGGGCACTGGATTACATATAAATAACTTTTTCTTCCTCAATTTGTATACCAAGCATTCGAAAATTGAATCAAATAGATAGCGAACATAGGTGTGTGAATCATTTATATACAGTGAGAAAAGTATGGTTTTTATATTCGATGCATTCATAGTTGTTTAGCTCCCATTTTTTAGTTCAGTTTTTGTGAGAGGAATATTGAGATACACAGCTTTATGATCACTTATTTTCGAGTTAATAACATACGAAATAAAAGCTTGATCAAGCTCGAATAATATACTTCATTGTCTAAAGAACCAAATTTCTCATCGACAAAGCGAAGCCTATGTTAAAATTCGAAGATACATAATTAGTCATAAAAAATAATGTGTGCACCGTATATCATAATCTTCAAATATCGACAGGCAGGTGTGACTACAAAATTAGCTATGTGTGCCTCATTAAAATACCGTGTAAGAGGACGCAACAAAAAACATATTCAAACAAAATATAGGTCAAAATATTTATCATTAAATAAATCTTGTAAGCTATAGTAGGGTCTATCTAACAAGAGCACTTTGACATTTCGTCTGAGGTTTTAATAGGATTTAATTTTTCCTATTCATCTAGGCAGGTGATTGTATATTTTGCCACCTCCGTAAAATATCGAGGCTTCAACAAGAGCTGACGATGGAATTTAGTCTGGCGAGTAGCGTGGTGGATAGGCTCAGTTTCATATTTTTTGTAAATCTGTTTCTTAATCAATCACAATATATTGATAATGAAGATTGCAAAACCTGTTAATATTTTGTGTAAAATGGGTTCACTTTGCACATTTATTCCTTACTACACACCTCCAAGAAAGGGATTGCGTATCTCAGATGAGATTTCACTAAAGAGTAATAGACTACTTTGCTAGCAGAAGTACCAAGTTCATTTGATGTAACTCTAACAGCATAGCATCCCGATGAAACCTTTTTACATAAAAATGTTCATCAAATTTTAATATGCAATCCAGGATGCCTAGAAATTTTCATCTCTCATCTATTTCACCCTTAAATGAGATAATATAAGTTTTTGCCAAATTCATAGTTAATTCATTCAAATCGCACCATCGCCATCCGTTTACCTCCGACATATCATCCTTGACAATGTCAAGAAGTTTTTTTGCATCTTTATCATGCCAAAGTATGCTTGTTTCATCCGCGAAAAATGTTATTTTTCCTGATATGTTAGTTTAGCCCAAGTGGTTCATATAAAGCAAAGAAGAGTGGGTCCAAGTATGTATTTTCCCAGGTTGGACACCGAACTGGACTCTGTCGATACTTTTATTATTGTTATTCAATTGATTATACAATCAATTCTGTACACGTTTATTTTTCTATCACAGTTTTTTTAAATTCACTGAAATTGTCTAAGTATTTCGAAACAATATCGTTTCTCAAAAATATTCAGATTGGTATCACCTATGAAAATGTCATGTTCTTGAGATATTTTTCTCCCTTTTGAGACATGGAACAAATAGTTCTGCACTGTTGATGAAGGTCTAGATATACCGGTAACTATTATATTTTTTTCATGAAAGTTAATAGTTTATTGAATAGATTTATAGCCCCACCATCGTTTTTATGTATTTGTCCATCATTTTGAATCATATCGTAGCCATCCAAATTGAACATATTTGACTAGGGAATCTCAAACTTTTCCGTGAGAAATACGCAGTTCATCTGTACATTCAATGGAATAATGGCGACTCTTACAGCTCATCAATATTTTTTGGATGCTTCATATATTGTGATAAAGAATCTTGAAACGACTTCGATCCTCCTTCCTGTGACGAAGCGCATTCATGTCCTCCGTTTGGTTAATAGACACAAAAAGGAAAATTTATTAAAAAATAAAGGAAAATATAATGAAAAAGAAAGGAAAATATAATAAAAAAGAAGGGAAAAATAATTTACAGGCGATCTGAGGTCGGGAAATGAAGGGGTTGAGTTTTTAAGTGTGAACAATGGTTTGTATCAATTTTCGGCAAAACTACAAGTCCTCTGGAAAAAAGTCAAATGGTAAAGTGGTAGCTAATTTATGTGAAGAATTGAATGAAACATGTTTCGTTTGTTTTTTTATTATCTTTAACAAAAATATTTGTTTTGTTCACAAACATTGGGAAAACCTTACTTTTTCATGTCCAGCATACAATGTAATTTATTTGATTTGAATAATTCATTTTTTCACTTCATTTTGACTCAATACCGAAACAGCACCCTAATTTCAAATCGAAAATTCTTCTGTCAAAAAAAAAATAGAATTCGAAATAGTAAAAACTATCAAAATTATAGTAACCATATTAAAGCAATAATAATAGATTACAAAACAAGAATAATTTTCGAAGGTCATATCAAAATGAAAATAGAAATTTTTATAACAAAAATCAAGTTAGGAATTTCAATTATAATAGGGGGAATATTTGATGATAGAAATTAAAATCAGAATCGAAATGGATACAACAATTTTAATGGAAATGATTATAATCAGGACAGGAATTATTAATATTAGAAGAAAAAATTGGAGATAAACAAGTAAAAATATTAATAGAAAAAGAATATTGTATTCCAACCGTTGAGAGTTCCAAATATGGATTTTGATTTTATTATAGGCAATGATCAGCTAGAAAGAAAGTGCAAAAATAAATTATGGAAAAATTGTATAAAGAAGGATGGAATTTGGTTCGAATTTGAATAATCGAATAAAGAAGAGAAAAATATGGAAAGTAATGTTTTATGTACAAGATGTATGCCTCACACTCCTCGCAGCAGGAAAGAATACTTCGACCATTGCCGCATCGAATTTGAAAATGTCTGCCGCAGATACAGAAAAAACGTCAGACCCAAAAACCTGATGACCACGGCTGAAAAGCCCGAAAACTCCTAAAAGTTAGTATAAGGTAGCTTTCTCATAGGATATGTATTTCACAAGAGTCATATTTCACAGAGCATTCATTTCATTTTGATCATTATTTTGTTAATTGGAATAAATTCGCTTCTGAGTAGTATATTATCATTTATGTGTTCATTGATAGCAAATTTTCATTATAGCCCAGAAACTCACTGAGATTGAGAGTTTTCAAATATTTTGGTGTTATTTGAGAGAATTGTTATTAATCAGTGAAAATGTTCGTACAGGGAATAGTGAAATTTGTGTGACCCGTTCTCCCAAATAGAGTACCTAATTAGATAATACTTCTAAGTAAATTGGAGCGGTGGACGAAAAGACATCAGAATCTATTATATTGAATGAAATTGTACAAAAAATGATCACCAAAATTGAAGAACAAAATGATGATGAATTATTGTCAAAATTTATTAATATGGAAGAACAAGTGAAGATGAATGAAGAAGCAATTTGAAAAGTGATTGCAGACCGAGTGAATCAGATTGAATTAGAAATAGAGAAAACTCAGTAATCGTACCAGGCATAAAAGAAGAATAAAAAGAAAATTTAATATCTGAAATGTTGTGCCTATTTATTGACGCCATGAATATCAAATGTTCTCATTGTGAAATTTATAATATAAACAGGATTGGTAAACCTAAAGAACAAACATTACCGCTGTCAGTTATTGTTACTTTCGTGTCAACGAACAGAAATGAAACAGAAAAATATTAAGGCAAGAAATAAATTCAAAGGGTTCACCCAATTACATAAATGAAAATCTATTCGATGGACCCTACAAAGTTCTGAAAGATAAAAAAGCAAATATCATATTATATAGTATTGTCAATTTGCAGCACTGATTCTAATTTAAATTTTTTTTGAGTAGTGCGCGAGTTCGCATATTACTCGACATGTCGAAACTTATCAATGTTTATTTCCAAAATTGTAGAGGATTGAACACTAAATGTTTTGAATGTTTTAGGATCTCATCCATTGGCGATTTTTTTATTATAGCAGTCGAAACATGGTTAGAGAATGGAGTAGGATGACGAAGAGGTTATAGACTTGAAATGTTTATTTATTTATTAAATTGTTTAATTTGGTAAGATGCAATAGAGATTTGGTAATTACGAATTAAAAAAACCGGTGGTGATGTTTTTCTAGCAATCAAAAAGTACTATAAAGTATTGAATGTTATCAAGAATCATACAATTTTTGAAGCAGTTATAGTTGAAATTAGAGCAAAAGGTTACAGGTACGTTTTTGTGGAGTATATATTCCTTCTGGAAGTTAAGTCAGTGTAAACGAATCAGTTTTTGAATTTTTACAATACGTAATGAAAAGGACCGATAATGTTCATATTTGTGGATATGTTAATATATTCGATATATTTAATATCACCCTCAGATTTTAGAACGGTAAAACCGTGAATCAGTATATGTTTCGAACAAATATAGGTTCATTATCAACTAATTTTTATTATCAATTCTACGATAACAGAAGAAGAATATAACAATAGTTAATACAGTGACGTATAAAATTACTAAAACGGAAAGGAAGATTATTAATGGAGAAAAGTAAATTATCTCATGTTACCAATGAATAATTTGTCAAAATGACATATTGTAATGAAAAAATTGAAAAAAAATTTAATTTATAACATCCTTGCAACAAATCAATGCTTTGGATCTCCTTGCCAAAAGAGGTTTTTCCTGGGGCTTACAAACTTCAGAAATTCAAAGTAAATGTTAATTCATTTTTCCTGTCCCTTGATTCACGAGGTGTTCTTTGAACATTACAAGGCTTCCCTTTCGTGTGAATCTGCATATATATAGAAAAAAAGACATGGGAGGGTCGAAGCATTTATACCTACTATTCACTTGAAAATGAAATCTAGTGAAAGAGACCCGAACTAAAATGGTTGGGAAAGGAGAATCCACTGTCAAGAATTCATAAAGTCAAGATGACATGGAACAATGACAAGAGAGATATCAACTCGTGTCCCGGCAAACAGATCCCATACCATCTATACATGTCAACTTTTTACAAAAAATTATCAAAGTAATCTTATGAGTTTAATTGAGAATCATCACGGTCGGAGGAACAATTGTCCCGATCAGCACAACCATACGTGACATCTATCATCTATACATGGAATGATCAACGAGGTGTCAAACAACGGGAGCAGACCAACAAACAACTGCCCAACCACACTTATCAAATTACTACACTAGGGGTTTATGGAAGATCAAGGCAGAAAAATTCAATTGAAATTAGGGGAATTGAAAAACTTTTAGCAATCAAACTGTACCTGCTCATCAAGAGAGACATCATTGGGATTAGCAGAGCTGATTTCAAAGATATAAAGAAAATTGGTTGAAGTACCGTTCTGGCAAACGTGTAAAACTTTGAATCTAAATCAGAATCAATATCAACACTATTGTTATAATTGAGAATGTGACGTAAACGGTGTTTATCTACACCCTTTCTCTAATAGATACAGATTTTCAACCAATAGAAACCCATTATTTTTTAATCGAGCATGATGTGCATGCTCTGCATTTGACGTTTGTCAAGTCAAAATCGGTATAGGTATTGAATTTTTGAAGAATATATTCAAACTTCGATAATCATAACAAATTGTCTGATACCAGTGATATGGGAGAATCACCTTCGACACCTTCACCGGCAGAAATACAGTTAGAATGATTAAATTTTTCATTTGACAAATGCATGATTAATTTCTTTATTTTTTCAATCAAATATTCTGAGCTCTCCGTAAGCGAGCGGTCTAAGGCGCTTAGAATGTATTGTCGAAGTTGAACTAGTTGGAAGAGGCATGGGTTCGATTCAGGCCTCGAGTAGTCTTTTATTTTTTATTTTTGATCTTTTCATTTCTCATCTTTCATCTCTCGAAGTAATACCATTAATTACAATTTTTTTGAATTTTTCGTTCAATTAGTATTATTTTGTGCAATACTAATATAAATATAATATTTGTAGTTCTTCACTATTTATCGGGTGTAGATGAAATAGCGTATGCATTTCTCATGTAATGGTTATTAATACACTCGCATCAACCATCACCTTCGGCTCGTTTCGTATCCCGGTTGATGCTCGTGTATTAATAACCATCATCACGTGATCGTTGCATAATATATTATTCTATGTTATATTCATCCAAGTGTAGTTCTGGAATTATCAATTAGTTCAACATCTTCAAGAACTCTGGTTTTGATTGTTCTACCACTCTGTCCAATATATAGAACGGTTGTAAACAAGAAATTCTATAAACGCTTGATTTATGTGAGATTGGTACTCAACATCAATTTGGAAATAGGATCCATAGTATAAGAAGAAAAAATTATATCATTACAATATCTTCTACGAATATTTGAAATATTTTGTGAAACTTTACCTAAATAAGGAATAGAACAATATTTATTGGTGTTGTTGGTAGGGATTGCACTAAGATTACGAGATTCAGTTCTATATTTGTTATAAATTCTATTTTCTATTAGATGAGCCGGGAAACCCTTATTGTGACTTATTTGTCTGATAATATTCAACTCTTTATTGAAATTATCAGGTGACATCGGAATATTGACTAATCTGTGAAATAATGAATTAAACGCTGCAAATTCATGGGAATACGGGTGATAAGAAGGAAAAGGAATTACTGAATCAGTATGTGTTGGTTTTTCTGTAAATTGAAAAAAGTTTGGAAACGATAATGTTGATCAATGAATCTAGGAAAGGAAGAAGATTGTCTTTTACTGATTCGTTTATTTATGAATCTTATAGAAGGGTGTAAGGAATTCAAGAAAACCAACAGAAGGTTTACTTCCCGATGATTACCGTAGAAAAGTGCAATACAATCATCAAAATATCTGCGCCAAAACACTATTTGATTGCATAAAGGGAATAAATGGCTGTTATGTTCTAAATTAGCCATGAAACTGTACTAAGAGAAGGGACAAATTGCTACCCATAGCTAGACCGGAAATCTGAGAAAAATATTTTTTATTGAACTGAAAGATTTTTTGTTGTAAAGCGATATTTTAGAGAGTACATGAATTATGTGCATGGAATGGCGAAGTATCTGCATTCAACAGTAATTCCCTAACTAATCTAATACATCTTCGAGAGGAATGCAAGGGATTTTTTGAGTAAGATCAAAGATGTGGTTGTACCACCTGATTCTATTCTGTTGTCGGGAATTACTGTTTAAAGCAGATATTTTGTCATCCATGCCCTTAATTTTTGTTCTCTCCTAAATATCGTTTTACAACAAAATTTCTTCCAATGCAATAATGAATATTTTTCTCAAATTTCGGGTCTAGCTATGGGTGGCAATTTGTTCCCTCTCTTAGCAGATTCTTATGGCTGATGTAGAACATAACCTCAATATATTCCCTTTATACAATTATACAATTTTGGTACATATTTGTTGATGATTGTATTGTACTTTTCAACGGTAATCATGGAAAAGTGAACCTTATATTAGATTTCTTAAATTCCTTACATCCTCTTATAAGGTCCACTATGGAATTAACTAAAGACAATCTTCTTCCTTTCCTAGATTTATTGATCAACATTAACGTTTCCAAACTTACTGATTCAGTAATTCCTTTTTCTTCTTTGCAGCGTTCAATTAGTTATTTCACAGATTATTTAATATTCCGATGTCATCTGAAAATTTTAATAAAAAGTTGAATATCATCAAACTAATAGGTCACAATAATGGTTTCCTTGCTTATCTAGTTAATAGAATGTATAACAAACACAGAACTAAATGTCTTAATCGTAGTTTAATACCTACCAACAACTCCAATGAATAATGAATTCTATTTCTTATTTAGGTGAAGTTTCACAAGATATTTCAAAAATTCCCAGAAGGTATTGTGAACATATTCATTTTTCTTTTTTTTTTATACTATGGATCCTATTTCCAAATTGATAGTCAATACTGAAAACAAAGCACCAGCCTTCCATAAATCAGGCTTTCATAGAATTTGATGTTCACAACCGGATTGTTCTGCTCAGTAAATTGGACAGAGTGGTAGGATAATTAAAACCAGAGTTCTTGAACATGTTCAACTATTCGATAATTCCAAAAGTCTACACTTGAATGAATATAACACAAAGAGTTCGTTTTCTTATCAAATTTTCAGTTAAAACCAGAATTTTGTTATTGATTCTTATTCAAATATTTCTCACGTTTACCAAAAAGGCACTTTACTCAATTTTCTTTAATGAACGATGAGTTTTGGAACCTTTGGAACCTCTAGGAAAAGTTTCAATTTTCTTCAAATCTTTGAAATCAATTCTGATGAATGAGACAAACACCGCCATCATTCTGTATACGATTCGCAGTTTTGAATACATAGCGATACCCGTTCATGTCAATCAGTTTTTGAAACAGATACGTCTGCGACTGTTTACGAATTCAGTATCTGAAATAGTCCGTGAATGTTGTTCATCTTAAACTGAAATCGTTTATTAAAGTTCCTGGAATACGTAGTTTTTCTTTCCACGTAACCTTCCCAGCATCTCATATCTAACAGGTTATGGGCCCAGGTTTCTAAGTGTTACTGGAAAGATTCAAGAAGCGTTTGAACCACGACTTACTGAAAAACGGAAATATGAACGTATCCAACATTTCGAGGATTTCAACTCTCACCAAAGAGAACAATGACACGTGGAAAATGCAGATGGAAGCGCTACTAGTGAAGAATGATGCATGGGTTTATTTGAACGGTGAATGTAAGAAGACGAATTTGGTACCTGGAGATGCTAATTCTGAGAATCTAGTGAAAACTTAGGTAAATAACGACAGTAAGGCCAAGTCTGACATAATTGAA
>JAVJAQ010000292.1:0-168758 GCA_032362365.1 Zygogramma bicolorata
ACTTCAATATTTTTGAATTGTTAGGTGCTTCCGGGCTTCTGAGCCGTGGACAACAGGTTTTGAGGCCTGACGTTTGTTTCGTCTGCATCTGCGGCACACATTTTCAAAGGCGATGCGGCAATGGTCGAAGTATCCTTCTCTGCTGCGAGGCTTTGATCTGATGTGGTTCAGATGATGAGTCACCCTTTATCAAATCTGGGTTCGGACGGTCGATTGATCCTAATTGATTATTCGAAAGCGTTTTTTCTCTCATTGGGAGGGTTCGTGCATTTTGAACTGCTGGCATCCATGTTCTATGAATGTTCAGGCTCTCTTCTTTGCGGTTGAAGTTGTTTTTATGTTTATGAATTTCTATGGCCTCCCTATACAGGCTGGGGTGATCTTAGATTAACCATCTTCCCAAGATATATAACGTAGAGTGAGAAAACGTCCGCATAATGAGATGGAGAATGTTTACATTTCTTATTTTGTATACCACGAGAGATGATTGGTTGAATTCAAATTGACGAACATCGAAAGGGAGCGGAAACTTGCGAAGCGGTCCGAGTATTTATTGCCAGTCCAGCATTCATTCCCCCCGTTGTTTACATTGGTATTTGGTGGCAGTTATTGGGTGTTGTTGTGTGTTTAATGACTGTTCCAATTGATTTTCGAAGTTAGTTTTCATTTTCGTGTGCAAGAAGACGTTAAAATGACTCACAAATGCCTGATCTGCTGAAAATCGGGCAAGAAGAGTGGTGGTATATCATAACATCGGTAAGTAAACACAAAACATAGGCGTTTCATACATAATATTTCTGGGTAAAAGTTTGTTATCAGGACCTTGGCGAGTTTTGAAATAGATGTAATTATGTCCTACCTACATATTTCAAGCAACTGAACACGAATCTGGGTCAAAACATAAACGCTCTTCCTTCAAAGGGGAGTTATAACCTTTCAGAGGCATAATCTACTTTTTTTTTACACAATATAACCAAACTTTCTCGGAACACACGTTTTCAGTCGTTGGGTCTGCTCTACTTCTCATTTTACCCTCTTCGATCATTTTTCTTATAAATATTCCCATACCTGACGACAAAATTCAATTTGAAATTTCTGTCAATTTTAAGTATTTAATAAAAATTGGCGTTTCTCCTGTCTATCAGCTTAAGTTGAAAACTTCACAAAACTGATCGAGTTTTTCGTTAAGGATATGTATATTTGCGGAAAAGATTATTGACTGGGGTGGAACGAGAGTAAAAGTCTGTTATTGCCACTTCTAAGACTTTTTAACAGTTGTTATAATGTTTTGAAATACGTACCTATTTAGAGCTGAACTCATTTCATAAGGCTGGGGTGTGGGTATAAGCTACTATTACCGAAATCAGGTGTAAAGTCGATCTGGTGCCTAAAATTATGTATTCTGATCTTATTAACAGGCAAGAAAGGGTGGATTAAGCATCTTCTCATATACTTTACAGGTTATAACTTCCAAACCAAGGAAGAGTGCCAAGTTTTCACTTTCGATTTGTGTTCAGTTGCTCGTAATACGCGAGTTCTACCATTTTCTTTCAAATATAAGTAGATGTATGTGAACAGCAGTTGAAAAAAAAATATATCACATTACATAACAATTGGCCGAAATTCAGAGTGAACATTTTTTTACCAATAACTTATTCAATTAATTAGGGATTTGATTCTACTTCGGAGAAAAAAAAGCCGTGAAAATGATTCCTCGAACTAATTTATCTATTATTTCAGAATTCCAAACGATGTAAGAAGAAAGGTGTGGCTCGAAGCACTTGGCATCAGTAATGAATACTGGAAAATGGTCATAGGTATGTCTGTTCCAACCAGTGACTTCACAAGGAAATCACGGGTACGAATTATGAAAGTTACTGCAGTTCCTAAAAAAATCAAGTACGTATTTGCTACTTGAATTGGAAAAGTCAAAGTCCCGCCTTTTTTTGCACCAAAATAGCGATCGGAAACTTAGTTTTATTCATCAGGTGATAGGTATTCCACCTTCCCCACCTCTTTTTACCGTTTTTCAATATATAAGTAAAATTTGACAAAAAGTCAACATGCGATTTTTGGGTTATATCGAAAAACAGAACGCGCATCGCGATATAACCTCCATTTCTCATCAGTTATTTTATTGCGAGTTTTATATTGAAAGCAGTAAAAAGTGAGAGCATGTGGGATGATGTGTACCTTGACCCAATGAATAAAATCGTGTACTTACGAACGTTTTATTGGTGCGAACAAAAGGCGGGATATCCGAATTGTTATGCACAAGTATAACTATATGACACAACCGATTAATAAGAACTTCACTATTGAAATTGCTTTTTATTTCATGCACTTTCTGTAAAAAAAAATCTTGCAATTCATTAGTTGTAAGTTGTTAAATTAAATTAAATAATGTTATGTTAGGCATGCACTCTGTAAATGAAACGATATCATCTGCTGCAGTATTTCACTGCTTCAAACATATTCGAATACAATAGTCCAGCAGCCACCGCCTGATTTCTCGAGTGATTAATACAGGCTGTTCCGTGGTTGGTTTTGTTTTTCGGTCTCCCTTTTTTTTCTTTTTTATTTTTTGTTTGTGGTTTTTCTCGTTTTGTGTGGGTGTGGAAAATTTTTTTTTTTGTTTTCTCTTCCTTTCTTGTGTTGGGCTAGGAAAACATTCCTCTATATTTTTTTGTCTCTTTTTCCTTTTTTTTTTATATTTTTTTCTAAAATAAAAAAAAAAAAAACCTTTTTTTTTTTTTTTTTTTTTTCCCTTTTTTTTTTTAAATTTTTGGGGGTGGGGCCCCCCCCTTCTTCCCCCCCTTTTTTTTTTTCTTTTTTTTTTTTTTTTTTTTTTTTTTTTTTTTTTATTATTTTAAAAAAAACCCCCCTTCTTTCCCTCCCCTTTTTCTCCCCCCCCTCCTCTTCTTTTTTTTCCCCCCCCCCCCCTCCTTTCTTTCCCTCTTATGAGAATTTTTTCGGGGGGAAAACTTTGTCCTCCCCTCCACCCCCCCCCCCTCCCTGGGTTTCTTCTTTTTTTACTCCCCCGGGGGCCGGGTACAAGTAGGTAGTTGTAATATATAGTTTTCAAAACGGAACTTGAGTACCCTATATGAACTGGTCAGGATTCTAAGGCCGAATAGGAATCACTGGCGGCCAAACTATTGCAGACACTTAACTGGAATTTGTTTGTGTGGCAATATTTCAATATTTAGATATTATTTAAACATAGCTTTTTATGTATTATATCAGTCAGGATTCTTGAAAATGCAGCTAATCATAGGTGCGGTTGGAAGTTTCCGTTTATGATAATTCATTTCATACCTATAAGTTTCACCGTAATACCAAACTGAACTCACTCAAACTTGATTTATGTTTTACCAACAAAATCGACATCATTAGGAGAACTTGGCTGGCCAAACGGCCGTCAGTTTTTTTTTTTGTTCGGTGTTGGAGTGAGTTTCGAAGGAGTTCCTGCCCTTCTCCATTTCATATTACCAAGTTACATAATATTTTCATCATGCATAATCTTTTATGAATATCATCAAGTTGGTATTCTTTTGTTTTTCAGATGCTGTGGGACAAAGTACCAAGCCGAAAAATTTCAGATCATTGAAGGAAAAGCAGATGAGGAAACGAATCTAAACACCTAATATATGAATGGAGTGTTTATTTTCACTTTTTGTTTTGTCTCAATACTATGTTGAATTATATTTCATTTTACCATATGCTTTCTTCATTTCTAGAGGTTGGAAACTAATAAATAGAAAAATGTAAAGCAATATCTACGAAATCACTCGTAGTCGACCCGCCCTTAGCTTACCAAATTAGTATCTTCGGAAGAGGGGCATCAGTTTTTTCTTCTAAAAATGGCAACTTGGGTGTGCGTCGAGTGGGAGTGATATCAGTTTGGTGTTTCGGTGATTGATAACTGTCAAAAATATGTTAAACTAGATATCACAATAAAGAAGTCTAATAGAGGATTCAAGGTGAATTCCTAATAACTAGTCCAAAATAATTTCACAAAGAAAACGAAATTCGATTATCCGATTATGCAATATTCAAATTTACATAGGAAATGTTGATGTGAGCACTCATAGATAAAAAATAAGTTTTTAGCAAAGAAGTTCAAAACATCTATTGCACTGACAATCCCATAAGACATCTATCAGTGATTGCACATGAATATTACATTTCAGAATGCCTTTGAGATCGACTCAGTTATTTTACGTTTCAACCAAATGTAGAGGACATTTGGCAGCAAATGCGAGCAGGACAAGTAATCTAGGAATTCGCATGTGAGCTCTAAGTCACAAAGTTACTTCCATAGGAACTGTTACTGCCTGGTGTTTGCTGGGTAAAATTGAATACATATTTCACAATAAGAATTCATCATGAAACGAAAAAACTGATCAATTGAATAAACAGGTTTGGAGTTGGAGATAGACATTTTCATTTGTATTTATTGATTAATTAATTTTTGCCGAATTCTACCTCTTACCTCTAATGAACTATAGAAAAAAGTAGCTCCCTACTTATTTATTCAATTCAGAAATTTTCGTACTGAATGTTTTTGTCTATTTCTATTCGAAAAAATTGACTTGTTTTATCCACAAATTTCTGGAAAATTATCAAGCAGATCAGTCATAATGAACTGATGCATTTAACATTTTCATGAGCATATTTTACCATTTTTATGATTCAGCCACATGTATATTTGATTTCCTGTATCATTTCTTCCTCCAAATGTCTTTGTTTCTATTTCAATTATGCTGTTAGTATTTGATGAGGTTTATTGTCGTTCCTCTGAGGGTTTGTTCCAGCACATGTTGTTACCGATTACGAACCTATTCTAACCGTTCTTAATCAACGCTATAATTGGTTCACTCAATTTTACTGATCTAACCTGAAAAGCAATTTGAAAAAAGAGTAATGGCTTTCGAACACATTAGCCAAAAAATTTTTTTTGTGGCAATTGAAATTTAAAAACATTTGCACCCAATTTAATTCAAAGTGTCCGCCGCCCATGGCTCTTGTTTACAAATACAGCACCGCGCCCCTCTACCGCAATTATGTTTATTCTCTGGACACACAATCTCCATGTTGTGGGTATTGCCGTTATCCATCTTGAGGGGATGGTTAATCTAAGATATATATATATATATATATATTGAGTGGAAGAGCAATTTCCATGGTGATTCGTCACTATTGAAATTGAACTCCGCCTTTAATTTTCTTCCAAAGTTGAATATGTTATATATTTCATTTTCACTTAAATGACTGTACCGTTGAAAAGGAAGAAAATAATAAAGACGATATTATTATTATTATTATTATTATATATATATATATATATATATATATATATATATATATATATATATAGGTATAGAGTATCAGGTTCCCCTTATTCCTTAGCTTCAGCACATGCGCACTTGGAACGTAGGAGCTGTATATCGATATTGGGCCATTATTTTATTTCGTCCACGACTATTGTATAAAATATTCATAAGGCATGAAATCATTATTCGTTTTTCATTTTTTCTGCGATTCTATAGACTTGAACCATGGCGGCGACAAATCCATCCCTTCAAGTATTCAACGCCTCTCTCATTTGCTAATTCTATAAAAAAATTGATTTTTTGGGTACTTGCAATGATGCTGGTACCGCCCCCTATTGAAACATGGCCGTCGTCGATATCGTGCGGTTTTTTGCAAGCTATGAAAACACTGAATCTTGAAACCTTGTCAAAGTAATGTTTATTTCATGTATATCAGTAGCTACGGAGAATATAATACTCCATTCATTTGATTTTATGACTACCACTCTGATTCGTATAATTTAATCTCTTTGAATTTGGGTATATGATGTAGCAGCCGCGCTAGTTCAAACATTTCATTATATTCGTTCGGAAAAAAAGTTAAATTGCCCGTTTCGCATGAAGCTATGATGAAAGTATTTTCTATAATTCCAATATCCGAGATTTTTCTGGAATCGTAATAACGTCACACATACGTATTCGGCATTTGTTACAGCGGGAATAAGTATTAACAATAAAAATAGTGGGTCTTCGACTGTGTTTCACAAATCATTCTACAGGAGTAGTTATCATTGTTATGGACTAATGGATTTAATTGATACTTACTCCAGGAATGGTTTTCTGAGAATTCTCTTTAACAGTTAATTGTCTGGACAAAACCAGTATGGGAGTACCACGAGGATCGTTCTTAGAGCCGCTTTTGTTGTTTGTGATAAACATAAACGACTTTTGTAGTTACATGAAACCATGTCATAGTGTCCCGTTCGCTGATGATACATCATTAATATACTATGGAGATGATGACCTTTCGCTTGTTAACCAGACAATGAAATATCAGAAAAAAGCCAAGTTTTGGTTCAATCTCAACAAGAGTCAAATTATTGAGATTCAGTGTGGATACTACATTCAATTAGTTCAGTCATATTTCAGCTTTGAAAAGTAGGTTATCAAGTGGTTTGTTCTTGCTTCCGACAAATCAAGCGTATAGTAAGTTTCACCACTCTGAAAATGGTATATTTTTCGCTTGTTGAACACTATATTCCTTATAGTTTTGAACTATGGGGAAATTCGAGTCATTCACGATCAATTATCATATTACAAAAGAGAGGGATGAGAATTCTAGCTGGTGTTGGGTTTAGAAAATCTGGCCTTTTACTCATTTCAGATGTATTTTCATATACTGATGTAAAATTTTATGAGTAATAAAGACGTTGATTAATATTATTATTATTATGAATTTAAGAATGATACTTTCACAATACACGATCAGAAATCACCGATTCAAATTGATGACAACACAGAACACTCATAACTTGAATGTGTACATTATTTTACCAGATGATGTATAAAATATTAACATGTTTCGTTTCAAAAAAACTTTGAGAATCTATCTTCTAAATGAATGTTTTTATTCTACCTCGGAATATTTATCCCGTGCTCATAGTCACTGTTTCTTATGATGAACTCATACCGTACTTTCATTTTATTTCAGTGTGTTGTGGAGATACCTATTATGCTATTAGCATGTTTGTTTGTTCTGCCTATTTGCGATGTTACAAATGTATTTTGTACATGGAGTAGTAAATTAACTCCTGTTCTATTCTAGCATTCGAGTAGCTTTATTGAAAAACGAATCTTTCAGTTTTCCTTCTATGGCAGTGTTGCTACTCCAACCAGGTTATCAAAGCCTGATAGTAGGTGTACAGTGTTCCATACGGCTTATGATATTTGTTGAGGAGTGGAGAGAAGACCAGTTGACATCATCGAATGTAGACCATACATGGTTAACCCCATATATCAGCCTTACCACAACTTATTAGGTCTCCAGTACCTATTGGAGAACTGGACCCTCAAGCGTTCCTTGGCCAAAAATTTCAGATGGCTGATAGGCCACATCCCCATTATTCTGTGTTTTCCTTCTGGTTGGTATTCGAGTTATGTTCGTTATGTTCTTTGTGTACTGTTTGAATTTAATTATTTTGTGGTGTTTTTTCAGATCGTGGTAGGTTGAGAACTCAAAAAACTACGAGGAAAAAATGTTATTTTACCTTTCCTCAAGGTACTTCCAATCCATTTCCATTATTTCCTTCAAATTGCTGTTATTTACTCTTGTTCCGTTCTTTCACATAATTTGTTTTATTATAATATCCGGCCAGTATATTCTTAGGATCTTGGTCAGTAACTTATAAAAAGGTGTTCAATTAATTTATAGTTGTTTCGTCATGTTTTGTTTCCATATTTCAGAACCATGTAACAGTATATACTCCTAAAGCAACTGTTGAATATTCTGATTTTAATATACTCTGTGAATGAAGCCTGTTGTGCTTTCGTTATTTTCATTCGGATATCTGTTTTACTTTCCCCGTTCTGTCACATAACTGCCCTCAGATATGTGAATTTTATCTACTTCTATTTCTTTGCCCTCTATTACGACTCTATTGCCTTGTTGATTGTTGTTTTTTTTTAGGTTACAGTGCTTTGTTTGGTCAGCTTAATAATTTTTCTCTGCATATTGTTATTATCTTGCTTTAATAAACAGATATCTTTGGCAAATTTAGCATCGCCTTCAGTACATATCCATGATTCATTTGAGGTTATACTAGAGAAAGGGGTGATTGTCACTTTCTTCATAAACACATCATTTTCCTTCCCACCTTCAATTCCCTTGTGTTCGGGACCCACATCAAGATTACTTCATTTATTTCTAAGGGGTATGTTCACAATCCCAAATCAGCTGAAACTTCAATATCATATTTGCTCGATTCCGAATAATCAGTTTCATTCATCAATTTAATATCAATCAGGAATAATTTCTCAGAGATGAAAGGAAGTAGGGTAACTCGAGGAGAGATGAACAACTTCAGTTGATGAACCATAGTTTTTCGGCTATGACTCACTAATTTTGATCTGCATCTGTTCCCAGCTGTGTTATATTTAACCCGGATGATTTTTTGTCGCTCTAAAGTGTTTTCAGTGAGTACTGATAATTTTCCACACCCTTGCGAAGTCCAATTCACCTCCAGCATTGAGGTTAGATGGACCCCAAAGTAAGGAGAGATGGACCTTTGTTTATGCGATAAAGATGAGTTGGACCAGGCGGGAGAAGAATAAGCAAGGAATATTATCCGAAATATGTGTTCCTAATGTGATAGTTTCTTCGAAACGGGCAACAGTACTTTTCACCTTGAGACCATGAAAAACAGTCCATCTCTTCGTAATGTCACCTGGACCATATCCCCTTTTCGTATAGGTGAGATGGGCCAGTTCACTATAGCTGTCCCTTCACCAAAAGCAAGCTCTTGGCAGTGGCAAATTCGAATCCAGTGTTAAATATGCAATGCCAGAGCTCTAGGAAGCCAAAATAGCAGAAACCGGATAATTACACTCGATTTAAAAAATAACTAATAATTTCGATTTTACACTTTTCGAAATCTTCAACACAAAATTCATGGGATCAGTGTGGCAATCAATGTTTATAAATTCGTCTGTCAGATAGCTGTTTCTATGCAATAAAAAACTAACTGACTGGTTCAACTACTTTCAGCTAGAGGCTGGTGGTCCGTCTCACCTCGTGGTCCATCTTTCCTCGATTCACTCAGACCATTGTTTGAAACGCGTTTATAGACGATAACTCTTTGTAATTGTTATCTCAAGTAGGCATCCAACGAATCGAATAATAAAAAACCTTCAAGGCGATAATTCGATTCTGAATCGAGAAAATGAATCTTCAAAAATAATCATTCATTCCGAACAGAAAATTCTCTAAATAACACTCCTGTCGATTTCAATATGGTGGCATACTATAAAAATAACCCGTTGCAGTTCGTCAGTCCAGAAAATTGTGGTCATTTATCATCATGGAGATGTGTTTCTACGAGTGAAGTGCCCTGAAGATACCCATGATGAACTTGTTTTACGGCTCTTCAATACAACTTGGTAGTGCCATCAGCTCCGCAGGCCCCGCTCCTAGTTACGCCATGAAACCGCCTGAAAGTACAGACTGTCCTAAAAACTGGTGGTAATTTCGGATCAAATAATACCTTGCTCTCATTGGCTCATAAATCAGATATGAAAATATTCAAAAGTACCAGACTTTTTTGTTTCTTTGTTGCTCCAACAAAACGTTTTTGCAGAATAGAATATATTTTTGTTGTATGTTTCTGTCTCATACTATACTATGCTATACAAAGATCGCTTGTTTTCCGTAGAACTGCATTGGGAGAGCTCTGAATGTAACTTGAAATTTGTATGAATAAACTCAACTGATCTTTCTTGCAAAAGTTTTGTCATGTTCACTTAGTGTGCCCTTTCTTCTATTTGGATTTCAAATTAATATCACAGCGCCACTATGAAGCAGCACTTTGATATTTTTCACAATGTTCAGAAATTCTTGAACATGAGTACTAGGCATGTGATTATTATAGTTTTCAGATTGTTTTTTGTATTTTCACTCGAATATGCTAAATGAACATTCAATTACGATTGTAGTCATCATTTCATCATTTAAAAATTTCAAATGCAGATCACAGCTCAATTTTGGCTAATACACAAACTAATTAACACCACCTCGATATTTCAACCGGTGGGCGTGAAATGTCTTTTCAAATTCCAATTGCCACGAGAATATACAACTCCCCCTGGCACAATGATCACTTGATCCTGAAATATGCACGTCTTCAATCAAGCCGAAAATTAAAACGAAAATAAATGGACGAGTAAATGTGCCCATCTTTCCGCGCGAAAAATAGTCCAGCATTCATCACAGTTTCCGAAGAGATAACTTTTTCCCAAGAAAAATACACCTGAGTCTGAATCCCACTGGAGGTCGTCATTTGTAATGCTTTAGGAAATAATGTCAGCGTCGGCTCTGGGGGCCGCGGTAATCTCTGTAATAATGTCCTAACGTTACTTCTAATACATCATGGACTGGACTGATTTGAATAACAAGCCTGATGTATCTACCTACGAGTATGTGGTAGGGATTTTTCTGTAGTAGCTGAATTCATTTCACATCTCACTACCCGGGCATTATAATTAGCGTAAAGGTGAACGGAACAGTATAAACATCAGAGATTCTGTGTCGATTTTATTTCTCCAAATCCATACTCTAGTGGATTTTCGTTTTTCGGACTTTCAAGCTTCAATAGACCGATTTGTATCATGCCTATAGTTCTCACCAGCGTTGATTTCCACCAAGTTTTAAGAACCGCCAGTCTGAAATATTTGTCAAAAACCTACATTTTGGTGCAAACTCTCAAAAGTGTGATGCTGGTAAGTTGCTTGTCTCCATAAACGTAACCAGCAGGTTCACCGAAACCAAAGATCAGACCTAATGAATAGAATAATAGTGCTACTCTTGGTATGAGACTCCGTGGGCGCCATTTTCAGATTTAGGTGATTATTTGCCGAAGTATAGCATGATCTATTATAGAAATCACTTATATTTTAACTTTTTACTTGTCCTAAAAAACATTTGTTCTTGTTGCTTTACATTTTCTGGGCGACTATCGGCGGGCGTAATAGTTGGAGTACGTTTTATAAACTGTACACCTATGTTTCAAGTTTGACCACTTACTCAAATAAAACCCTGTATATTCAGAAATTATTTACTTATTTCACATTTTTGAATGAGCAATTGAATACATACATCCTGAAAAATATTGCTTTGAATATACTAAAACATATGTACATCTGTCATAGCTGAATCCTAAAACGAAACAAATAAAATGGAGACGTGGAGCAAGATCGAAAACACCTGTTCAAAACGAGGTTCAGTTACGTTTAGGGTATCGTCAGTTAGTAAATGGACAACATTTTGAACACTTGTTGAAGAAAGACTATCGAATTGAATTCATTCTTTGAATTCGATAATGTTTGTTAAATATCTTTTAAAGGACAAGGAGTAAAAAATTGAAATTTGGCAGGTATGTGCAACTTGTTGAACCCTTTAATAAAAGTCGTTAGAAAAACATGGTATCTCATATTTGAGACACACTGTATAATTTATTCCACATGAAAATAAGGGCACTTCAAAATACTAATCGACGTGTCCGAGCATATTTCCGAAAGAAACAACACCTTGAATTCAGTGAATTTGTTCCATGTTAGAGACTCGCACTGTATATATATTTCAACAGTGTTTTGGATTTCAGACACATGGATATGTGGATGGAATGCAGTTTAAAGAAACTTCTTTTGTTTCAACCTATAAATTATATCTAGTTGATTCAAGTTTAGTGTGCTTGGTATGAAAATTGAGCAAGAAAAGTAACTACTTTGTGATGCAACGCCTATCGCGGCATATAGACGGAAAAGTCAGATTAATCTTCCTTCTTTTTCTTTGGGCCAGTCATATGACTATGAATGATATTCTTATACATAACAGAGAGTGTACTTTTCACATTGCTTCGGAGAAGGAAAGGCAGAAAGTTCCCTGAAATATCTTGGTTTTTCTTGAAGCAAGAATTGCCGATGAGATGACTACACATTCAATTCAGCTACTCTAACATGTACCACACCCCATCTTTCATTCCCATCCTTACCTGTACTGAGTCAACATCAACGGCAATACAATAGACTTGGTAGTAGCATCTCAATATTTGCCCACGGCACACCCGTCTAACACAACATCCTCTGTAAATTGTAATTGACAATGCCAACAGTGGGTCGTTTAATTACGTCTTCCTTTCTCTATCTTGGTTCCTCATCTGATATATTTCATCAAGGCCGAGAGGTAGCAATGGTCAGAGCCGGCTCGAGAATATTCAGTGCCCAGGCGAATGTCTGGAGTAGGATACCCAATTTGCGTACAGATTAACAAAATTTCAAATATGACAACTTCTTTCACCATCATTTGTCAGATACTTGAATTGAATCAAACATTTGATATTCAAAGAGCTATATTCCTGTAGTAATCATCACATTTTTCGCAAGTGTGACCATTTGGCTACCATTACCTGTTTTCTTCGATATTTCGAAACATTATGAAATACAAAAGAACTCCCATTAATAGAAAATTCACCCTATAAAAAGTTTTCTCTCAACAAGGAAGTAGTGACCAAGTGACCTATTTCGTCAACACTCTGTCATAGATGGGAGGTAATAGTCCTACTAAAGACCTTTTTTTTTATATTCATGAAAATTTTTCGAGTATCTGCTAGATTATTCATGCAATCTGGTAGAAAAGATAATGGAATTTCACTAGAATTTGTTCTACTTTTTTCATCTATAGGTCCGAAGATATATTATACTATCAATAACCACTATCGGGAACAAAAATTTCCACGCTTATGGAATACTAGTGTTTGTACAACAAGAGTGGATATGGTAGCCAGTATCGCACGAGGACAAACCGATAAGGTCAATATCCATTGTAATTATACAGCTAATTTTTTCCTCGACCGGGTAAATGTTTTCGATTTATCATATTGATCATCAATTTCAGATATAGTGTATTTTTTCTATATTGGTGAAAAACTCGAAGGTAAGAAACTTCAGTAAATCCAATATTGAACAATACAAATCAAATGAGTAATGTCAAATTACTCCAACCAACGACTATAAAGTGACCTATCTCAGAGGACATACGCCTTAACCAATTAGGCCGTTTGAACTGTACAATTTCAGTTAATTATCGGTGCTAAGAGTATATGTAAGTCCTTCAATTCCACAATAAAAAACAATTGTGACTTACAAGAAATGAAAATAATATATTAATAAGTATGGCAAAACAGACTAAAAAAATTACCGATTAATGCAGGGAACCGCTTTTTCAATAATCTACCTTCTCTCGTGAACAGCTAAAAAAACAATCTACTTATGTCTTGTATAGTCATTTCACACTTATCTTTTGTTTAGTATAATCATCTTATACTTACATTGTCCTTGTTTTCACAGTTTTTTTTTGCACATCATTCTCAATGAAAGATGTTTTCTCTTGACCCGTCATTATGAGTGGTAAAGAGCAAAATAGCCTGTACATAATGCGACTTTGTCAAGTTGTATTGCTACAGAGGTTTCGGGGGGCAGATCATCTTCCAGACTATCCTTAACCTCGAATTACGAGCCAAAATAATATCTGTCCATTAGATGTTCTTCTATATCTTCTAACTCAACTTGAGTCAGCAATTTTATTCTTTACACGTGGAAATATATGAATATTTGATGAAAACCCACATTTTCCTAGTGTTTTTTTCAAATAATATCTTGTCACAAATTGTATTCTAGAAAATGCTGATTCAGATGTCATCAAGGTCTTTTGGTGAATGATCTATCATAAAACTGAATTGCCCCACCGTTATTTGAACTGGGTAAATGGGAAAATGAAAACAGCAGCTTTTCGAAGATATTATTACTTCCAATAAAATGAACGAAATACAAATATTTTTCTATCAGACGATGGCAAAACACCGAAAAGGAGTACTATTTGATGTCACAAATGGACAGTGGTATCCACTGCTACCAAGACTGGACACAAATGCGAATTTACCGTGATGTCCACGTGCTTGGTATCTACATTAACCATAAGTTCACCTCGATTAGCGACTAGGTTCTCTAGGATCAAATTCGGGTGAACGGTCAAGCTACTGTGGGACAAAGTACGTTGCGGTAAATATAGCTACCAGAGATCGCTAAAGGGTTAAAGAAACACGAAACTAGTGAGAATGAGAGAAAAAGTTGGGATATGTTCGGTCGATTCCACTCTCAGTGGTTTTGCTGAATGTACGAACCTCAGTCGTCTGAAGCCCCCTAAGAGGGCGCCTAGTTCGCCCATTTGAGCAACCGGTTGAACCGGTCCTGGATGCACCGATGGAGAAAGTAAATGAGAGAAGAAGACGGAAAAGGGTTCGGTAATTTCAGCGGTAACGGGTTTGATTGCACTCCACGGTGGGCGTAGTGGGTGATAATGGAAATAGGGGAAACCGTTTATTTGGACTCATCGAAATAAATCGAGTCGTTTCCCAAAGAGATTTGATGATTCCAATGAGAAAACATCAGTTTCTGAAAGGACACCTCAAAAGTTTCGAAACAATTCAAGAGAGAACGGTTTTTATTTTCGATTGATCGAAATTCGTTTATCTTCACTTCTGGAAATTATTGGGTGTTTTGTCAATTGGTTAAAGATATGATTAGATAGTAATCAAATTGTCACAAAAATATCTGTGGAGGGTTTGATTCTGTGACACACTTCCATCAAGATCTCCTTCTGCCCAGTCTCATATTTGAATTTATTATGAACTGTACTGGACAAGCCATAACAATAACAAAAATACATGATGAGGATGAATGAATTCCTTGAAAATATCCTTAGTACAATATCGATTCTACTTCATTTCATCGATATATAAAATAACTATGCCCTCGCGGACATAAAGTACACTTTATAACCAGAGCCGGCATAAAGACGAAAAGCGTTAACTGAATAACTTATAAACTTTTTTCACGAATTATACATAAGTAAGTACTATACTTATGGTTTCAGCAGTATAATGCCATATATTATTTCTTGATGGAATGATGGCGGAGGACTTATGGTTTCTACAGTATAATGTCATATATTATTCCCTTAGGGAATAAAAGCGAGGTGTTAACAGTCTTTATTCCCTCTTTTACTCTTATCACAAAATTTATCGAATTGAATAATATGATAAATAAATTATTCGTAAATAAAGTAGAGTATACTACTTGCAATAATGACTATTATTATTAACTCGTGGTTTAATGAATGAAATTACATTACATGCAATTGGACTAATTGGGTAACAAGCATATTTACAAGTTCCTGTCGTCGACATTCACCAAATATCAAAACAACCGTGTTCATTAAAAACGTGTAATTGAGTACCTCATCATTAATACGCTTCATAGCGTCTGTTCTGAGCAACACTTTTAAATTTTTTGGCTGGCATCCTTTTGGCCCTTGCTTCAAATATTTGCTCAACTCTTGGTAATTAGCGATGCTAAGATCTTTTTTCACCATGGACCTCTTCTCTACCGTTCAATATTTGAACAATTAAGAATTCGGGAAAAATGTTTCAGCGAGATTTCGAAGGTAATATTACTCTTTTGCGGATGATACAGCATTTACTTTCGTTGAGACCACATGGGAAGAAGCTCATAAAGAGGCGGAAACAGGTATAAAAAAAATTTCACTGGTTGAGTAGTAATTTATCGAGTGTAAACATGACGAAAACGAAATACATTCCATTCTCTTCAACAAAAAAGGATCAACCTGATATTACCAAGATTAGGATTCACAAATCCACTAGCGAAAATGATAGACTTCCTTGCACTTTTTTCTTCATAGAAAAAATTGATGGAATAAAATACTTGGGTGTGTTTGTGGATCAGTGCCTTCGTTGGAATGATCATATTGACCATACGGTTGAAAGATTATATAAACTCACCTGAAAATGCTATCAGCTCAGGTATATAGTGAATATTGAAATGAGGCTAACTGTATAGTATTTTTCACAGTAAATGGTATTGGCTTATCAACTGCAATAAGCTACCCGATTTAATTCCATTGTGTAGAGAATCATCTGGTAAAAGATGCAAATGTACCACAGGGTCGAACTTAAGAAATTTGAATTTTACATAATGTAGGAGATATACAAGTAATTTATTTAAATGTTACAATTCTATTCTATATTCAGTTCAGTGTCGCTATCGCTATTCTCATCTAAATTAATTATAATTGGCGCAATTGATTTTACAGAAAGGTACGAGTTTTCAACATTTATAACATGAGTAACAGAACTTTTCCAACTCTCGGTAGGAATGTAATTCCTAATTAATTCTACCACACTACCACTTAAAGTCGGAGAAGTATTTTTTCCGCGCACGCTCGATTTAAGTTGGTGCCACATAAGCACTGTATGTCCCAATTCTTCTGCAATTGTATCACAAACAAACGTTTTTTCTAAAGAAAATGACTGCAGCACTTGTAAAATTTCTTTTTTGTATAATTTTCCTCAAAATATATGTCATTTGCAGCCATGAAGTTTTGAATTTCCAATTTCGTATTCTTTGAGCCAGGAATTTTTTGCAATTGTCGACTATGATAGCTTGCGTTGTCCATTACTATAACGCTGTTTGGCGGAATGTTGGGTAACAGACAATTTTTAAACCAATCTTCAAAAAGCTCTGCTGTCGTATCTTCGTGATAATCAACACAAGAGTCCTTAATATTTTTGGTAGAAAGCCACATAGCGTTTGGGATCCAACCATTTTCTGATCCTGCGTGTAATATTGTGATTCTCTTCCCTTTATTTGATGGTGCTTTTGTTTACCACTTATCAGAGGAATCAGACCATCCTTTGGAAGGGGTGTCATGCGTGTCAAACCACGTCTCGTCGAGGTAGAGTATTGGCCGATTTTCAGACCGGTATTTTCTTATTGACGTTATATATTCAGAACGCCAGTTTATTAAACGTGTGGATTCCATTATCACTTGTCTCTTGTCATTTTTGCGATATTTAAAGCCCATTGCAGACAGAGCTCGCCAAAGAGTAGTAAGGCCACAGTTGATGTGAGTTTCGTCATTGATGAGCCGCTGTTTCAGACTTTTGATTGTAGGGACACGCTGCTCATCGTACATAGTGTAGATTTTTCGCCTTATCAAATCTTTTTTCCAGTCGTCTAGACTTTTTGTGACACGGGAATCTTTACGCTTTTTTCTTGATTCCATGGAATTTTCAACAATTCGTCTAACTGAAGTTAGAGGCACCTTCGTCAAATTACTGGTTACTTTTGCTGCAGCACCCGCGTTATATCCTTGCTGAAGTAAGGAACTATACATATTTTTTATAATGATTTTCGCGTCACAAGATAAGTGATTCTTCTTAAACGAACCACAGGAAGAAGCACTATTACTTTTTATCCACGAACGCCACATACTGCCTATTATGTATGTTGGAGTATAAAATATTTGCTATTAATGTCTGTTATAACAAATAAATGTTATAAAATTATTGCACGCCGTTACACAAGTGAACACTTCCAATGAAATACAAAGACTAAAATGAACAAGAAGTGTAAGCTGTAATCCTCTACAATCCCTCTCTGAAAAACAAAATTACCTGAATCCGGTCCTTTTACATTTATAATGTGCATCTCGGATTTTACAACTTAAGGGTCTAATTGGTTTTATTATAATCCTTCAGTCGATACCATTTATTGTGAAAACTACTATATATGAAGCTCTGCCTTAGTCTATTCTACGGTATTGTTCAATAATATGGGAAGAAATATTCAAGTATTCCTTGCGCAATTTAGAAAATATCCAAAACTCACTTATTAAAATTATGTTCAGAAGAATAAACGCTATAATACTCGAACATTATATGAAGCAAGTGGAATATATAGTGTGAGAAAACTGTATAATTTCCGTTGTATTTTATGGACAGCCAGTGTAACGAATTCGTTTGTTCAGAACAAATATAATACTCGCTTACACACTTCTCAGATTACAGGCGTACAACGATGTCGACTCACTCAATCAAAAATCTTTTACATATATTGGACCAAAACTTCCAACATTACCACCCAACAAAATATACATATACAAACTGAAAAAGAGAAACACACAACCCCCCACCTCCCCCCCCCCTCCTCCCTCGCCTCCCCCCCCCCCCAAACACGAAATCCAAGTTGTTTCATTTAAGCATGAATAAATGTGCTTATATTTGAAATATTCTCTATTATATTGAGTCAAGGTTGAATTGTCACAATTGATGTTTTTTGTGGAATTGAAGGACTCACATCTACCGTTCACACCTGAAATTACACAGTTCACGTAGCCTAGTGGTTAAAGTGCTAGCCCTTTTGTCTTTTTTTTTCCATTTGACTAATTCATTTTGTATCGTTCGATATTGCATTCAATGAAGTTTTTTTCCTTTGCGTTCTTCATGAATATCGAAAGAGTACTCTACATCTGGAATTGTTTTTGATATTATACTTGAAAAAATAGGTAATACTTCGGTCGCTATGAGCATCTTTTTTACATTTTTTTTGTGGAACTTACCTAATTCGGTCTCCTCTTCAAAATATCCAAATGAAATTTTCAGTGGTCTCGTATATTCTCGAAAATACAGGCTCATTTTTATGTAAAACTTCACAATTTTTCACATCAAATTCCTGTTGTTTGAACACACAAAATTCGCCCTTCTTCTGATCAAAAACCACAGTCTCTCATATTTACTCGTTTTCAACATTTTTAAGCAGAAAAACCCATTAGTTTTTCGAAAAATGCATTTATTTTAAAACCATAACCAATTTTTGTGATGTCATAGTGCAATGACTCAGTCGAAAGTGATGTATTTGCAGTGGTGCCGCTCTCATTGTTATTGTTGGGAACTGAATGTATCAATGATGACTTTTGTAGAAAGTTGGATTCTTTGAGAAAATAATGGTTTTTTTTGCTTAAAAATGTTGAAAATGAGTGAATGAGAGAGTGTGTGGTGTTTGATCGGAAAAAGGGCGAATTTTGTGTATCCAAACAACAGAAATTTGATGGAAAAAATTGTGAAGTTTTATATAAAAATGGACCTGTATCTCCGAAAATATACGAGACCGCCGAAAATATCATTTGGATATTTAGTAGAGGAGACCAAATTACGTAAGTGCCACAAAAAAATTGAAAAAAGAAGTGTTCATAGCGACCGAAGTATTACCGAATATTTCCCTCATATATAAAATGTCCCATAAGAGCAATGCAATTATCGAAAACTCACAGCGGTAATTGCATTGTATGGAAAACTTACAGCGGTAATTGCATTGTATCAAGTCACCATAACAACACATTTGAAACAGTATCGCTAGACGTCAGTAAACAGCACAAATAAATGTCAGATAGACTTCAAAAATAGAAAAACATTTCGCGTTTTGGTGAGTGCTTCATACAATCTATAGAGGAAAGTATAAATGAACAAAAAATGATATTTCCTTGAGAATTTCTTTATTCGTGAAATATTCCAATGAATTACATTCGTGCATAAAAATGACCAGATAATTTTGCATTCAAGAGTGATATCTTATACAAATTGCATTCGGTTATTTTCATATTTCGTGAAAGAGCCCTCGTGACTCGGGCACTTTCGCCAAAATATGAAAATAAACTCTTGCAATTTTAAGATATCACGCTTTCTTGCAAAATTATCGGTAATTTTTATGCACTCGTGCAATTATAACCGATAATTCTGAAATATTTACCTGTTCGGAGAAAAAATCAACTGTAAAGCTCGAATGGATATTGGCCATAACCACTCTTGTTGTACAAACTACTAATAATGAATTTCTGGCACTTCCTCCGGGCGGTAATGAATTGCGTTATCGCAATATTGATCGTCGTGTTTTCATTGCAGAGTGGCACCAGCGGCAACAATGACGGGTTAACCAAACAACAGCTCGATCTGATCCATCAAATAATGGAACAGACCCAGAGACAATCGCAAGCCGTTGTAGCAGCGGCAAACAAATCAACCTCAAAGCCAACTAACAAACCCAGCAGCAGTAAATCGTCCAGCAAGTCGCATCAGAACAAAACAACATGGTTATCGGCGGTGAGTTTTTTCGGCGTTTGGCACCGGCTACTGAATGCAATGTGCGCTGGAGTGGAATCGATTTTGTGCTTTTGTGAGCGCTTTTTTGCTGGGACGCGTTTCAAATGTATTCGCAATTTTTCGGTTCTCATTATCCACTTGGGTGGGTTTTCGAAATGGGCAGAACGTAATATGCACTACCGAATGGGAGAATGCTATGTATTTCACAGTATGAATTACATTTATACTTCACAGGTTTGATAGCATCTAACTAAACGGAAGCACTTTGTTGATAAGCCAAGAGATGAGGAACCAAGTGAGAATTTCTAGTAGAAAATAATTGCCAAGTGCTTCATAATTTCTGATTATAGTGCGTGAGTGGACCAACGCAAAGTGTGCACCTAGCTTTTCTCCTGTACTTGAAGTTCGAAGCAAAAAGACTCAGACACGTAGTTTTCACTGATTCATATTGGTTTCTTCGGAAATAATTTCAACTTCACTATACAACATGGTTCATTTCATTTCAGAACGAGTTCGAATTGTTAACTCGCATTAAAAAAATGAATTGGTAGACTTACTCCTCGCTTGTTTGGGGGCTTCATCACGATAAAATGATTCGTATGTAAAGTTGGTCGATACCTTACACCAACCGCAAATTCAATAGTTTCTATAATATGGTTTGGAAGCAAATGTATCACGTTTTCAACTCTTGTTGAAGTAACGTTTCAAAAAATCAATTCAACAACTTGTTCACTTTTTTCACAAAGCACCATTACAAATAACAAATATTGAAACCCACCACTAATTGTAAATGTTTTGTATCCTGATACCCACCAATCATTCGAATTTTCCATCAATACCAAAATTAAATTAATCTTCTTAACGTCGTTTTGAGGTTATGTTATGCATATGCTGAAGAATATGTACAAAATGTGTCCCCCTTACAATTGAACTCTGGGTGTGTGAGCAATTCTGCTTCGAATTACAAACTTGAGAGAAGAGTTAGGTGCATACTTTCTGTTGGACCACTCTGCATTATAACTAGATTAGTTCACTTTTTCAGTTTTTTTTACGAGAAAACCTGTCTCCAAAAAGGAGGGCACTTTCGCAAAGATATTAGAATCAAATGCCGTTCCTGAATACATGCTTCAATGAATACATATCTGGACAATTTTGGTACACGAGTGTAATTTTGGGTTACATTCTTCGTTTATGAGCATTTTTCCATTATCCATAACTTTCTTTGTGAACGAATAACATTTTTCTTAATCATTTTAAGGCAATGGCACAAATTTTTTCTGCCTTGCTTAGAACATTGCAAATCCCCTGCACATTCAATCGTTCACCATATTGAACTTTCATTTTTTCGCAGTGGCTTCAACTGCTTTCAAATGCACAATAGTAATTTACGTAACAAGTCCGGAAAATACTGTTTTTTTGGACGAGTGGACAGAAGACTGCGAGTCCAAAAACACTATTTTCGGTCGTGTTGCGTACACTATTTTTTCGGCAACTGACCCACTTCCCGGACGCTTTTTCTTTGAGAAGGTAGCATTTTCCCGGCCTAGTCCGGGAAGTACGTATTTACCGGACTAGGCCGGAAAAATGCTACTTTCTTAAAGAAAAAGCGTCCGGGAAGTACCCACTTCCCGGACGGTTGCCGAAAAAAAATATTTTCTAACTATCACTCCGAAAAAAAATCCAGAGACATGCCGTTTCCAAGGATATCACATATAATATTAACGTAACCATGGTTTTTCATACAGTGAATGTTTCAAACATATCAACTATTGAAATAAAGAATTGAATAATTCTGGAACACACACTGGATAGATGAATAAACAATATGTCGGGGGAAAATTTGTATCATTTTAAATTATTTAAAAATAATGACTCAAAAAAATCATCCCTCATTTTAAAATTTCTTAGTCGCTTGTATTAATATTAAGGAAACATTTTTTGATTACGGTTGATCTTGCTTTTGAACATTCGAAGAAATAGGTTCGCTCAATGTTTTATTGTTTATTCAATAAATAATTTGTTGTAAAGTGAATCATTTTCGCCTTCTGTTTTACTCCATGTAACAAAAATAATCAGGACCTGTTTTGTGAGGAAAAGATTTATACTTTCTATTGAATATGATAATTGCAGTTTCACGTGACTCAATCATTCTCACCTGGTTTCTCATCTTTTGAATGATGAATAATTTATAAACTAATCGAAATACGATGGAAAAAGTGACAACTTCATTCGCCGTTTTGGATATTTTTCCAACTCTAACGTTTTTTGGAAATTGCATTCCTTCTATAGCATTCTTTGTTCGAAAGGGATATATTTTAAGTAACATATTTATTTATATTTCTTTTATATATTTTTTTTTCAACGGAGGCCAAGAGGCAGTCAATATTCTCGAGTGCCGTAGCACCTACCTATATCTCAATTGCCCAAGTGGATCCAAATATGATGTAATCAAAATATCAACCTCAACATTGGAAATAGTAGAGGCATCATGTCCAATATTTTAATCTGCTACACTTCATCTTTAGATATTTAAAGGAGTCTAAAATAATACTCAACAGAAGAATTGAAATTAGTTTTTCGAGAAGCAATATAATCCGGTTCAGCGTTGAAATTGATTTTCTAGAGAAGGGGAGTTCCTGAAAAATGATGCTTAAACTCATTCCGTATTTCCTGAGTATGTAGAAAATGTATTTTGGTCGATACAGAATGAGCTTGATAAGACCTAAATGCTGCGATTCATCACAGCTTTATCATTTCTATTCTTGGTAGCTTTGAGAAGAGTTATATGGAATCGAATGATAGAAGTAGAAACCCTTACCATTCAGTAGAAAACATTACCAAACGAGATCAAAGAAAAATAAATTGAAAAGACGTCACAACGTGCGTTCCAGTAAATTAGCATTTTCAAGTAATAAGAATGAGAAATTAAAAAAAAAGAAGTTTTATTCCTCAGTCAGAAATAATTGTATCATTTATTCACTTCATACTCCCAATATATATCTATGAGAATGTTCTTATTTTCTTCAGTGCCAATTCAGCAATCCTCACTTAGTCATCTAGTGAGTCTAGAAAGCAAACTGAATGATCCTTGGGTCTAGGTAGTCAGTTTTCACCTGACCTTCAGAGGTGGGAAGCAGTAACAATAAAACCAATTTGTTTCTACTGTTGGAATGTGAGAAGCAGTTCCGATCATCTTTGATGATCATTGCACAGGTGTCTTCAAATCTTTGGCGTGATATTATTAGAGGGAGCTACTTTTCCAACAGATTCTTAAGAAAGATTGGCCATGTTGTGTAATTTTCTGTCAATGAAGGGGCTTGTAGGAGCTTCACCTTCAAATCTCACGTATTTCAATAACATTAAAATACATAATTGTTTTTATTGGCATTCAAGTTCGCGATATATAACCGAACGTTAAAATAATGATACTTTCTGGGGTTCTTGTTGATTGATGAGAAAGCTGAAACGAACATGTTCTCAAACCACCCCGCTCCCTCTGGAAAAAGGGGCAGCGTAGGGAAGCTAATTAGGAAGAGGCAAAGGTTTTAAATATTTGACAAGAGATGAAAGTTTAACACGCCAGCAAAAGCTGTTAGCGGTTAACCAAATATAGCCATAATGAACGTTTTTCAATTATTCAGGACGTTCCCGAAATGCGCTTCGTGAAAACAGAAGTGGCGCCATGTATTTTTAATTTTCTTTTATCCAGTTCGGCGTTTTTACCGGCATCAAAGGGTAATCATTTTGGTCATGGGTCAACTAGAATTAGAAATTTTGCGACGTCGTATTTTTAATTCACGCCCTTTTCTCACTTGATGTTGAAAACGCTAGGTTTTTATCATGCCCACTATGTTTCTCATTCATATCAAAGATAGAACATCTGGTTCAATGCGTAGTTTTGCAGACGACAGTGGTCTTCATGAAAATTTCTTTTCCGTAGTCCCCATATCAGCACTAGAAACTCAGGTACAGAGTGGTATTAACGTCAATAGTATTAACAATGACTTGGCGAAAAATAATAGAATGTGGTAACATCAATTAGGTGGATTCGAATGCTGGAGAATCTCAGGCATGTCTCTTCCCAAGAAAGCCCAAAGATTAACCTTCATCCAATATTCAGATATCAGGAGTAACTATACCTACAAAGTCAAGTATCTCGATGCTTGGTATTACCCTCAGTAATAATTTCTTATGGAAAAAACATGTGAAATCGATCACTAGGGGTGTTTCCAAGAAGTTTGAATTTTCATTTCGTGCGAAGAAATACTTCACTTTTCGTCAGCTTCTAATGATCTACGAAGCACAGATGTGGCCGTCTTGGAATATAGTTCTCATGTGTGGGTCTCTCTTCTATACATATTTCCAGGGTCGGCGCTCTTCTGAATGTCGTCATTCGATCCACTCTTGGCAATATCGACACGGATGACGAGTGCAGAATCCTCACCCCTTTGTTGTGAGCTAGGAGACCTCTCGAGCCTCTCTTGCTCAGGGATATTTTTTCAATAAAACAGCTAAACTTTGGAACTCCTTGTCGAGGGAAGTTTTTCCTGAAGCTCACCCACTACGAGACCTCAAAGTTAATGTTAATTCGTATCTTCTGTCCCTTGGTTCATTGAACCTACAGGGCTCCCCTTTCGTGTGAATCTGTGTATGAAAGAAATGAAAAAATAATTTGGAAAAATGTAATTATATGTTGTTTAGACGCCTGTCGATAATAGTATATTATGCAACGATCGTGTAATGATGGTTATTAATATATGAGCATAAACCGGGATACGAAACGAGCCGAAGGTGAGTTTCGTATCCCGGTTTATGCGAGTGTATTAATAACCATTACATGAGAGTTGCATACGCTATTTTATCTACACCCAATAAATAATGAAGAACTAAAAATATTATATTATTAGGTATTTATATTGAACACAATAATAGTAGGTAATCAATGGTATTTCTTTGAAAAATTCTGCAAAATTATAAATAATGGCATCACCACGGAAAATACAACAGTGAGAACTGAAAAGAAAAAAAAAATGAAAAAAAATCTGCCAAGATTAGGAATTGAACCCGGACATTCCTGATCACTGACGGCGCCATTGAACACTCGGCCGAGAAAGCTCATTTGAATTGGCCGAAAATAAAAACATGTGTTGCATTTGTCAAATGAAAAATATAATTCTTTCGATTGTATTTTTTTCTTGTCTAAGACATCTGTGAAGGAGTCGCTGGTAATTCTTCCATATCACTGCTACAAGACATTTTCATACGATTATCGAAAATTGACTAAATTCTCCAAAAATTCAGTAACTACTGATTTTGACTTGACAAACGTCAAAATGCAAAGCTTGCACATCATGCTTGATTGAAAAATAATGGGTTTCTATTGGTTGAAAATCTGTATCGTAATGGATTTCATTATAAAACGGGTTGTGGGCATATAAGTGTATTATTAGAGTACGGGTGTAGATTGTTTGTTCTAAAAAAAAATAAAAACACTCAATCTCTCTTTTAATAGTTACACTCTCGTTTAATTTACCAATTTATTCTGTCGTTTGTAACATTTCAATTGATATATTGATGTATCACGGATTGATTGGATATGACAGCTGAGAGAACTAGTATCTCAATCAACAACAAATCCAATCTGTAAATTGATTTTTGTCTATATGTCAATTGACATTTTTTCATCACGAACATCGAACCCTAAGGTGGGAATTTTTGTTCGATGTTCATGGAGAAATTTGTGCTGTTGATATTTTTTTGAAACGTGTCAATTGGTAGATTCAAGAAGAGAATGTATTGAAATATATGACAGGCGACGTTTCTAAAGCTAATCTGTTATCCTCCTCAAGCCTGGTATGATAAGAATATTTTATATCCGATTTGTTTTGTCAAACTATGACACTGGTATGACGAGTTCTCAAATAATTCTACCAAGGTTCGGGTCGACTTCCCCAAATATGAATAGAACAAAATGAAAGCAGAAAGTACCTGATTGTATGTTGTGGAAAGGTAATGAGAAGATCGCTACTTGTTCTTTGAACATGGATCACTGTTAGATACCTCTTCTGAAAAGAAATTTGAGCTGGAAATATTCATTTCGAAGTAGGTATTGTCGAAACCAGACTATTGATGAATCAGCCATTTTGACACAACGAACCGAATATAGAATTTTCTCTACTCCCACCAGTAAATATGCTGATTTCTTCATAGTTCACTAAACGGATAAGTAGACGATATCCACACACGGTAGGGTATGAATTCCACCAATCACAGAAAACAAAATACCTGGTTACCAGGGACAACCTTGTACAAACGTCACAATTCTGATCTATCTACAAACACGAAATCTAAGTTGTTTAATTCAAGTATAAATGAATGTACTTATATTTGAAATATTCTCTGTTTAATTGAGTCAAGTTCGAATTGTCACAATTGATGTTTTTTTTTGTGGAATTGAAAGACCTACATCTACTTCATATCTACCAATAATCAACTGAAGTTATACAGTCCATGTGGCCTAGTGGTAGAAGTGCGAAGTGCTAGTCCTCTGATATGATTTACTTTATTGTCGCGGTCTCACGCCTCACGCAAAACCACCTTTTTTTGACCTTTTTTAATTTGACATTACTTATTCAATTCGTATCGCCCAATATTGAATTGAATAGAGTTGCTTTCCAATAAGTGTTTCACAAATATCGAAAGAATACTCCATATCTGGAACTGATCATCAATATGAAACTTAAAAAATAGTTCTCAAAATATTGACATGATCGAAGAAAAAATCAACTGTACAATTCGAATGGTTATGGGCCATATCCAGTCTTGTCGTACAAACCACTATAATCAAAAATGTATACAATGCTCAAAAAAGAGGGCAAATTACCTCTCGAAACGTTACCCATCATATACATTTTTCGATGTGTTTTTCATACAATCTCTCCATTATCAGAAAAAAAGGTACGTAACTGACAAGACAATCGGTAAATTTCCCATTCACGATATTGCAGTTACATATCGAAGTAAAATAATATAAAATATGTGAGGAATATCATTCATTTCCAGGGATCAGAACTCAGAAACGAATTCTGCCATGTTCTCTATCAAATGAAATGCAGAAAATATTTCTACTCGTAATTCAATATTATTCCAATCGATCAGTGCTCCAAATATTATTTACAAAGCACACACGGTTCTCTATTTGCTTCAATGTGTGCAAACATTATATAAATGCTTCTAGTATCATTTTCCATTCATTGGAAGTATTCTTCTATTTTGTATATCGATATTGAAATTAAAATGAAAATAAAATGAAACACTCAAATTTCTTCGTCTACCCTCTACACCGATGTTATTGTTCTTGTTTCACACAAACTGGATTTTTATCAGTTGAATTGGAGGTCAGCGGTCAGCGTTGTTTTATAGTGAGTTGACAACGCTGTTTTTCACTTTACAAATCAAATATTGAACCATCCGTCAAATTTTCATCCGATTCGTTATTTCTGCGGAAGTCAAAGCTTCAATATTCGAGCCATCCGTCCGTCATTATAATTAAAACAAATTATTCCGTTTGTGTTTGATTCCGACGACCAAACTACCGTGTTTATTTATTTCATCAGTCAGCCTGACAAACAAAAATATGGTAATTAAACGCAAACAAGCCAGAACTTTCGAAAGTTGAACATTACTCGATACAGAGAAAAAATGTTTGCATTTCTTGTCATGTGTTTGTTATCACTAAAAACGTGATGGTATCATTACTACTACTATTCTGTTTTTATTTTTATCGCCGTGTGATTATTGTTTGACTGTATCAATGCGGCGTTCGAACTGGGAAGTAAAGTGAAACGTAAATGTATTTTCCATCGGTTAGGCTGATTTTAAAGTACGCCTCAATGTGTTCACATCCACTTTTTGGAAATGCACGTATTTTAAAGTTACCCTGAAAACATAAACAACCCGCGAAACGTGAAATTTAAGTCACATTGCAAATTAATATTTGTTTTTCTCATTTCCTTCACCACGAATGGAATATTGAGGTCATATTACGAATTCAATTTTTATAGTAATAATGCAAGATGATTTCAAATAAGCGTATCTACTAATGAAAGCAATAGTTCTCGTTGATAACAACACCTTCTCTGTTTTATCGCCTTAGACAAAATGTATTGTTGTTTGATGCTGCTGTTTAACCCTCCGTTAGTCGCGCATGGGACTGGCAGTCCCATGATTAACAATTTTCTCAATTATATTGAAACTATTATAGCTACAGCGTCGTAACTTTATGACATCTCACAGTAAACTTCTAGAAGCCAGTTGCCTGAGTTTCATGCAAAGGGATAGTTTTATTTCTTAGAAAATTTGCAAAGAGTGCGTCAGGTACCAACTTTGGGACTGATAGTCCCAGCGCGACTGCCTACGACTCATGTTTGTTGCGTACATTGAACAAGCGTCTCAGTACCGTATTTGTAGGCTTCGTTGTTTGTAGGTTATTTTTTCTTGTTCATTTGTTACTGTGCCGTGTATTTTTGAAACAAAGTGCATAATTATGGACACAAAGCGTTATAATTTTGATAATCCCGCTGACATGGAATAATTGAATCGTTTAGCTTTCAACCTGGGACGAGCCGAAGAGCGGTCAAGAGAAAACGTTGCGAACCTTGTTGTAACGAATCTAAAAAGGACGCAGAACAACCTATACATGTCGAAAAGTGTGATACCTATATATGTTTGAAAAAACATGTCCAAGTCATATGTAAAAATTGCTTAGAAAATATAAGTGAAGAGGAAACAGCTGGTGAATCTGACTAAATCAAACTAAAATAAAATCGGATTGATGCCATTTATTACCTACTTGCTTTTCTATTCCCTAAATATTTTCACGTGAATTGTGTAAAAGCGTATCCACAAATACTACTATAACAGGATTAAATGTAAAAAATGATTCATAAACAATAAAAACACTAGTTATGAAATACAATAAAATTATAATGCAATTGCAAATGCAATTTGACTCGCTCTAGTAATAAACTAATTTACCAAAAACATTTTTAACCAAAATAATTCATATGACCAAAAATTAGGTTGCGTTGTTGATATGGGACTGGCAGTCCCAGCGCGACTAACGACGTTACATATGGTGGCGCGCCTAACGGAGGGTTAATTTATCTTAAGAGAGCATTTTAATATCCCTAACTGAGGCCCCAACCAAAATTAGAACAGGTTTTTCTGAGATATTTAGATTTAGTAAAAATGCGTTAGTCTAACGACTGAAATTCAACAACTACTTCAACCAGCTAGTAGTAAATGTACCCCCTTACCTATAACAAGAAATATAATTACACTATGGTTAGACTTATACACCTATCGACATGAACTACAAAATATGCAAAGGATCAAATAATATAGGATGAGATGGGAACCTTTGGTGTGAAAGATGAATCTTTCTGTAAAGATCAATCTGGGTATCTTCCCACAAAGTGAGAGGACAACATCTAAATGCAGCCATGGTTGACAATGTGTTCTTATTGAGATATTGAATTCATTTTTCATAGTATATATTATTCACTTCATTGAGGATCGTAGAAAGCTCATTAAATCGAAAAGTTTGGATCGAACTTAAAAACGTAAACAGGGAAATGGATAAAATGGTGGAAAGATGAATAATGAAATGGGATAATACTGTGAGTATCGTATGAAATTTTGTTGAGGTAAAAATGTTCTGGATTCCATCTTTTGGGTTTTCTCTTCCTTAGAAATGAAAGGAAAAAGCTTCAAGTCCTTATATCTGTTTTTTGGGTCAAATTGTTATATATGCCCCGATACGTAACTGTGATATTGAAAAGATGCAAAATTGAGTCAGTTATGTATCGTATTTTTATGAATTTGAAGCTTTAATGAACGAATTGATTAATAAAATGCATATACTTTCCCTTGGCGACGTTCCATTGAGACGTTCCAGAAGCTAGTCTGCCTCCTTTTTTTAAGCCTATTTTGTAAAATTTTCCCTGGAATTTCAATTTCTGGTACGTGGTGTTAAAATGTGATACTGGCATGACTTAATCATCCATAGCTATACCCCAGCATACCATAGCCATACATTAGAGACACTCAAATGTCAATCCTTTGTTCTCGAGGGTCAAATTTCTGTGACCTTCATTTTGTGCTCGGGGTGTGTAATGTCATTTTGTGGCGGTAAAGTTGAATGTACGGGATACCAAGTATCAAAAATCAGTATGTTATTTCACATCATAAAATTAATATTTTGTCTAGGATAACGTTTGAAATAAATGTGAATAATCTGGAATTATCAAGTACCTACAATAGCATTTCCACTGTTCTGTTGCTTTTTTCCTCCAGTCCATGCTTTTTTTTGGGGAGGTATATTCGATAACTAAGAAATTAAAAGCTTTCAAGAGGATATTTTATTCGCAGCAGCTTCAAATATGTACAATAGATGTACTCAGACATTATCAATGTAATAAAGACTATAAATGACTCAAAACGGCACATTTTTTGTTCTTCGATTTGCTAGTTTTGCTTTTTTTCAAATTACTATTCGCACATTTTAATGTGTAGTAAAATAAACTCTAGAACATTTCTTTCTCAAAGTGAAATTATTACAGGCGCTAGTTGTTATACGAGATTTTTCAAGTAAATCCTCTTGGTGACATGCCTTCACCCATGCCTCACACCTGAAAGAGTTATTTTATATTAAGGTGCATTTTTATAAAGCTAGTATTTCCATTTAAAGTTCTACAATTTGTAAAAAATTTATGACAAATTCAAAGAGCTACTATTCTACAGAACACTAAATAGCTATCATCTTTTGATATCCCTTGGAAACCTCAAGTGAGATGATAATTTGTCTTTAGATTTCGACAAACATCCGCGATAAGCAGACAATTTTTTACCTTGGTAGTTATCCATAATAATTCAAAATACACTATTTTAACACACATTGACACTCATCAATCAAGTTGATTGATAACACCTCGACATGTCGAACTACTGAAGTTGGTGTTCTGTGGCGAGTGTCTCTACTGTATGGTTATGGTATACTAGGGCTATACCTACAGTTGACTTTCACACAACCTTCTTCGAATTGAATCTCCCCAGTTCAACTTCCCTTTTAGAAGAAGCATCTAACATTGATCCATACTCAATGAACAAGGAGCAATCTTCTCATTTTAGTTTACAAAATGCAACTAGCCTCTCTGAGTTTTCTTTTTGTTCCTTTCTGTTCTGTCATAAGTAAATTGACTCGACCATGTGTGTACCATTTGTTGTTAATACGTGTTCAGCTAGTTCCGACTTATCTATTTCTCGCCTTCTCAGGTTGTTTTTGTGTGCAGCTGTCCTTATCCTTAATGGCGTTGATATTTCAAATACTGTCACATACACAAAGAATACTATAAACACATTTTTTTTATTTCCGTTCTGTATTCAGCGGCTTGTTTCTAATTATTAAGGATCTGATTGTGTTCAATGTAAGAACAATATTGAAAACAACTTTAATTTCTTTGGGGGAAAAACCCAAAATATTGATTCTAGAACAGGATTTCTTAACCTTTTTGCAGTCACGGACCACTTTCACAATATAAATAATTCCATGGACCCCTATCAAAGAATATCTCAATCTTAAGTAAAGAAAACAAGCCAATTTATATTGAAAAATCACTTTTATTAGTTGGTAGTAATAATGGCACTATTATTTGTTCTAAAGCTAATAAGAAGGCTGTTACTGTTTGGCATCGACAAGAACGTTAAAAAGTGGGGTCGTCTTCGACAAAGCAAGGCGCATGTCATCGGCGAGGTTTAAGCGCTTTCGACTTTTTATTTTCATCGACACTAAAACCGAGAACCCGGCCTCACAAAGATACGTAGTAGCAGATGGTATCAGAACGGACATAGCTTGCTTGACAAGAAGAGGGTAAGCTTCACTCAAAGAACACCAAACTCGCCAAGACCTTTTGCATGAAATTCAGCCTCCAGAACTGCTTTAGATCTTATGTCAATTAAGTCATCTTTGATGAGATCTTCGTCGCTGATGCTGTCAATCTCTATTAAAAATGGACTTCGCACCCATGTTCCTTCGACTAGTTGTTCGGAGCTGAAATAACCTTCAGATACGTCTGTAATATTTCCAGATGTTTAGACATTTCGTTTTGAATTTTTGATGTAATTTTCGTCATGTTCCCGTCACCTTGTGTCACTAACTCTTCTAACATCGGAAAATTTGCGAAGTTATCGGATTCTGTCCTCTTTTTCCAAAAACAGGTTAATTACGTTCAAATGAGAAAAAATATCTGCTAAGTACGCTAGCCCTTGTAAAAAATCTTCGCTCTTGATATATTCATATAGGGTATTTGTTTTATCTTTCAAAAAAAGTAACACTCCTGCTCGCAACTCGAACAAGGGCTTTAAGACTTGTCCCCTTGACAGCCCACGAACTTCTGTGTAGTAGAGCAGTACTTCATGTTCTGATTCCATTTCTTGACAAAGTCTTTTGAACAGACGGTGGTTTAAGGCTCTTGCTCTGATGAAGTTGATTATTTTCACACATATCGACATAACTTCCTACGAATAAGTGGATAAAGTTCGTGAAGCTAAAGCGTGTCGATGTAAAAAACAATGAGTGATTATGACATGAGCGATCTCTTTTTTGATCAAAGCTGCAAAACCAGATGTGTTACCAAAAATTGCCGGAGCTCCGTCAGTGCATATGCTACCTAGTTTGGTTCTTCAATCGATATGATGTTCGTTGAAAAATCTTTTAACTATCTCGAAGACGTCGGAAGCCTCAGTAGTCGCTGAGAGCTAGTCGCGAAAAAGACACTCTTCTTATGATGGACGTAACGAACAAACACCAAGAGTTGGCTGCATTGTGAAACATCGGTGCTTTCATCAAATTGCACACTGAATGGAAATGGTGAAGCATTCAGTTCTTGCTTCAAAACATTTGACGACATTTCAATAATAATTCTGGAATAGATAGATAGTCGGTGACCGATCCCAGTTGGCAAGCGATAGTAAATGAACAATCAGAAACAAACACAAAACAACTGCGCTGCTAAGAAACCCTGCCCAGTTCAATCTTCGTTCAATTAACTCATGTTTTTTGACTGTTTTTTAACTGATCTACTGCGGACCCCTGGTACACATGCTACGGACCCCCTAGGGGTCCATGGACCCCACTTTAAGAAACCCTGTTCTAGAAGATATTACTGTCGATTATCCAGAAAAATAAAAATCGAATATGAAAATTTCAGCAGTCATATAGTGTTACTATCTTGCGATCATCAAGAAATAAAAAAAAACATTGAATGAAATAAATCAACTTTCTTTGTTCTGAAACCACCCTATATGCTGTACCTGCATTAATCATGTATGAAGCACTAATGGAGTTGAGAGGACGCGGAAACGGGACTATTCATTAAAGATTATCGCTACGGAATCACGGAACTGGCTTTAGCAGGCGATCGGATTGGAACATTTGAAAGGCTTTTTTCGATGCTTGAATTCACAGAAACCATTTTCTCTGTTGGCACACCAGTGTACGATCGTGGTGGGGATCAAATAAATATAAATAAACCGCTAATAATTGAGAGAGTTCCGTCTAACGTAATAAATAATATCAAATTTCACTATCTCACTCAATATGATTATATAGGAATATTGTTAGTTGTTGATAGATACTACTAGACAATCCTCAATTGGAATTTGAGCACCTGATTATTCTTGTGAAAGGAATGGGGTTTTGAAGGTATTATTTTTGGCTCCTTTTTCTCCAAGTCAAAAACAAGAAAAACTTCTAGGGGAGGAGTGGCGATAAATAATTTGGAAACAAATTTTGTTAAGTTGTGTATACATTCATAGACGCTTGAATCATTCTCAAAAAGGAAGAGAGAGTCTATATTGAACAGCTACTTCTCTGCCTATAATTTATCTATAGGCTCACTGATGAAATCAAGGGGTAGTTTTCTTTGAGCAGAACAAGCTCGTCTGGGTTTAAAATTGAAATGTTATCCTGTTGAATGGAATCTCATGGAAAACTACTATCCACTCGTCTAGACCTCTCCTTTTTCTGGAAAGAATTGGACGTCTATAAATAATAAACACATATCAACAGAAGACGCTTGATAGTTATCCGTTTTTTTTTTGGACTGAGGTGGCCTTTACTTGATGGAAATCCATAGTTATTACGCTATAAGGTAGACACGATTAAATTTCCACAAAATTTATTGTCTTCGCGACATGTTTCGGTACACTGTACCTTTATCAAGCGAATGTATTTAAACACTAAATTATTCTTCGCTAAAAGTTCCTTAAATATATCAGGGCCTACTCTAATTATCTATGATTCCTAGAATAATACCACTGACAATGATGATGATTCCTAACTGATGCTGATAACTGATACTGATTCCTAATAATAATTATGATATCGGACCGTAGTTACTACTTATTGATTGAATAAGTTCAACAAAGGGGAACTATTGAGATCCAATTGATCATTTAGCAAACAATTTGAATTTTTTAATTTATTGATTTCCAAAAATTCTAAATAATTAAGTCTAATGCCCTTATTTTCAACATGCAGAATTTCGAAATTTTTATCGAAGTCATGGCCTTCCTCCAAAATATGATTGGCATATGATGAATGAGTTGTTTTCTTTTCATAATTCATACGATGTTCACGTATGCGGTTTTTGAATGGTCTACCTGTCTGGCCAATATATACTTTGGAGCAAGATCCACAATTCAATTTATAAACTCCTGATTTTTCATCTTTTATTGTTTTATCTTTGTTATTCTTGATAAACCTTCCCAACGTGTTATCTGTTCTATATGCTACTTTTAAATTTTGTTTATGCAAAAATGAAGCTACTTTTTCCGTAGCAGGTCCTGAATAAGTTAAGATTCTATAATTATTGTCATGGGTCCTCAAAGTGGGGTACACTTCTTGGATAGCTTTTCTATGTAGTTTTTTAGCAAGAATATTTTCTATTAATTTGACTTGATATCCATTGTTAACTGCTATTTGTTTTATGATATTTAATTCTTTGTTGAAATTGTCCACAGAAAGAGGAATGTTTACTAATCTGTGTATCATACTATGGTATGCTGATATTTTATGTTTATATGGATGTACCGAATTATTATGAATAGTGATATCAGTGTGGGAAGGTTTATGAAAAATAGCAAAGTGGTGTTTGCTGTTGGCTTTACCTATTGTCAAGTCTAAGAAATTAATTGAATTATCTGTTTCCATCTCTATTGTGAATTGAATATTTGGATGAATAGTGTTAATATATTTATGAAATGTATCTAATTGTCTGTTGGTGCCTTTAAACCGAACCGAAATTCAGCCTTAAAAATTCTTATGATTTGATAAATAAAATACAGGACATAACTGTTCCAGATAACGCAAAATTAATATCATTTGACGTTCAAAATCTTTTCCCTAGTATACCTCCACAAGATACCATAATCTTAGTCGAAGGTTTACTAGATAAAAATCATGTTAATCCGCTCATTAAACAAGAGATATTAGACCTTTTGTCGATATGTCTTGAACAAAATTACTTTCAATTTGACAATAAAGTATACTCTTCATCTGACGGTTTGATCATGGGAAATCCGCTAAGTCCTCTACTGGCAGAAATTTTCATGGACAATCTGGAAAATATAATTCATAAACATCCACTGTCGCAACAGTTTTTGTATTGGTACAGATATGTAGATGACGTTATAGTTTGTTTTAAAGGCACCAACAGACAATTAGATACATTTCATAAATATATTAACACTATTCATCCAAATATTCAATTCACAATAGAGATGGAAACAGATAATTCAATTAATTTCTTAGACTTGACAATAGGTAAAGCCAACAGCAAACACCACTTTGCTATTTTTCATAAACCTTCCCACACTGATATCACTATTCATAATAATTCGGTACATCCATATAAACATAAAATATCAGCATACCATAGTATGATACACAGATTAGTAAACATTCCTCTTTCTGTGGACAATTTCAACAAAGAATTAAATATCATAAAACAAATAGCAGTTAACAATGGATATCAAGTCAAATTAATAGAAAATATTCTTGCTAAAAAACTACATAGAAAAGCTATCCAAGAAGTGTACCCCACTTTGAGGACCCATGACAATAATTATAGAATCTTAACTTATTCAGGACCTGCTACGGAAAAAGTAGCTTCATTTTTGCATAAACAAAATTTAAAAGTAGCATATAGAACAGATAACACGTTGGGAAGGTTTATCAAGAATAACAAAGATAAAACAATAAAAGATGAAAAATCAGGAGTTTATAAATTGAATTGTGGATCTTGCTCCAAAGTATATATTGGCCAGACAGGTAGACCATTCAAAAACCGCATACGTGAACATCGTATGAATTATGAAAAGAAAACAACTCATTCATCATATGCCAATCATATTTTGGAGGAAGGCCATGACTTCGATAAAAATTTCGAAATTCTGCATGTTGAAAATAAGGGCATTAGACTTAATTATTTAGAATTTTTGGAAATCAATAAATTAAAAAATTCAAATTGTTTGCTAAATGATCAATTGGATCTCAATAGTTCCCCTTTGTTGAACTTATTCAATCAATAAGTAGTAACTACGGTCCGATATCATAATTATTATTAGGAATCAGTATCAGTTATCAGCATCAGTTAGGAATCATCATCATTGTCAGTGGTATTATTCTAGGAATCATAGATAATTAGAGTAGGCCCTGATATATTTAAGGAACTTTTAGCGAAGAATAATTTAGTGTTTAAATACATTCGCTTGATAAAGGTACAGTGTACCGAAACATGTCGCGAAGACAATAAATTTTGTGGAAATTTAATCGTGTCTACCTTATAGCGTAATAGTTATCCGTTGTTGAATCTTCTAAAAACAGCCAGAAAACATTCGGATCGAATTGGCGGGATTTTTCGGCTTCTTCTCTCAAATCAGTAACTATCGGGAAACATCATTTACGGGAAAATATGTATGAATGGTATTGGTTTGAACTATCATTGTCTTCAATATTCAACTCTTCTGAAACATTTTACAGATTCTAGAGATTTAAATATTTGAAATTTGAAAAAATTAAATTGAAAAAAGAACTGAAAAACTATTATTGTTGTGTTTAAATTACAAAGAAAATTGATCATTGTAACAAATATTCAGTAAACAGGGAATTGAAAATGGAATAGAATAGTAGTATCAGTTAAATATGGTTCATCTGTTAAGGCATGTAAAATACGCGAGATATTAAAAAAAATTCAATTCACTGTAATTTCACCTACAACCCATCTGTTATATGAAAAAATATCAAAAAATTTGAAATGAAACTTGATTTGAATTATCCGTCTGTCCCATTGGGTAAGTTTTAATTTTAAAAATAAGTCAACCGCTTGATGTGATTGATGTACCGATTAGTCCATTCTGAATGTATTCTCGTTATCATTATATTTAGAAATATAATTATTCTTGTAGGAAAGAAGTAATTTCAAAGAAGTTTTAAATTTTTCATTCTCCAAAACAGTCCAAATGAACTTTAAAAAAACGTTACATTGAATATTCAACAAGTACCCTCTGTTGATATTTATATTATTTTATAGACGTTGATTTATTCAGGAAAGAATGGTATCAAAAAAAGGTGCTGATATTGGAATCGGGAAAGAAAAGGTGTTTTCTATATACTTGAGTGACTGTCGCGCCACATAGGGAAGAAGGTAGCTGTTTCTTGCTTTCAGTGAATTAATTTAACGTATTTCATGAACATTCAACAGAAGGTGTTTGCTAATTAATTGATGACAATCATTCTGCAGGAGTTTTTTAGCACTGACTTGGACGAGAAAAACCAGAAGTATTATTAATATTTTTTTTGCGAACTACTCTCTATTCGGTTATAATTGCACGAGTGCATAAAAATTACCGATGTTTTTGCAAGAAAGCGTGATATATAAAAAATGCAAGAGTTTATTTTCATATTTTGGCGAAAGTGCCCGAGTCGGAAGGACGAGGGCTCTTTTACAAAATATGAATATAACCGAATGCAATTTGTATATCACGCTTGAATGCAAAATTATCTGGTCATTTTTATGCACGAATGTAATTCATTGGAATATTTCACGAATAAAGAAATTCTCAAGGAAATGTTATTTTTTGTTCATTTATACTTTCCTCTATAGATTGTATGGAGTACTCACCTAAACGCGAAATGTTTTTCTATTTTTGAAGTCTATCTGACATTTATTTGTGTTGTTTACTGACGTCTAGCGATACGGTTTCAAATGTGTTGTTATGGTGACTTTATACAATGCAATTACCGCTGTAAGTTTTCGATAATTGCATTGGTCTTATGGGACAATTCATGTATGAGGGAAATATTCGGGTAAATATATTTACGAATGTTATTTGTTTCAGTTTCGTGTGCTCGGTATACAAATTCAGCAAGAGAATTGGGCTACTATGCGATTAAGCGCTTGTTGCGCCATTTTGGCAGAAGAATATAGATAGCTCTTTCAGATATAGTCTCTTTCTTTTTGGTGAATGATATAAACAGAGATTGTTTTTTGATTTTTTACATAAGAGTGGAAAAAGAATATCGGAGATGCGAATTCATTTAAACTTTATACTTCTGTAGTTTCTTTCTTATTAAAACGATCCCTACGAGAGATAGATATTCAGTAGGTTTCCAAGATCACACACGACAAAGGGATGGGAAAACTGTACTGGTCGGATCAACCGACTCTATTTTTTGTTGTTTTGAAATTGTTCGTTTCCTTTAAACACCTAACGAACGTTAAACCTCCGAAGTCGAAACTTGTGCGAGCAAGGGATTAACGAGGCCTTACCTTTTAACGTGCGAGTACCCAGCACGGTGGTCCGGCGGGGAATCGAACCCCGGTCTTCCGCTTGGAAGGCATTTTATTTCATTTCGAGGGGAGGGAAAACCCAAAGGAATATTGATATATCAGTAGAGCAATGGTGATAGAGTTTTCGATAGAAAAGGGATCAATCGCCGACTCTTCTCAATTACAAAGAAATCATGCAGTAAATGCGTCAGTTGAGTATCACCAACAAGACAAATTGACAATAAAAAATCGGGTAATTTTTTCTATGAATGCAAGTAGAATATCATTGATATGTCATTCTCATTTCTCTCTTAGAATAAAGGTATCTGGGGAATGTTTAAAGATGACAAACTTTTCATTGAGTCAAGTTCTTTTGTTTTCAAAAAGGAAGGTGCAAATTTACAGATATTATTTCATTTTTTTTACAAAGCGTCAGCTGGTTGACGGAAAAACTCTTTTCAAAACCCATTTAAACTCTGGTAAGGAAACCGACTGATCATTCGTTTTGAAGCTAGTGAAATGAATTGTGAATTGTTTAAAGTAACAATTCACAAGTTAGCTTGTGGCTCCAATTCATTTTTCGTCTGGTCAATTTCCAATTCATGTATTCAATTCATTTTTCCGCGTGAATTGTGACTTGTGAATTCAATTCACGAAAGTAGTGAATTCGTTCAACTCTAATTCACACTACATGAACCGATAATTATTTTTCACATCTGCATAATTACTCCTTTCATATGTTTTGTTACCTTTTTTCTATTCTGAGGAGAATCATCCTTCAACTGATGCTTTTTCTCGTTCAATTTTGAGTTGCCACTCTGTACGCCGTGATTATCCGCATTAAAAATTTTCCCGGTACCGTCTAACGATTTTTTTTTGTACTTCCGTTGTGAATTCATCAGGTAAATGAAAAATATATAGCCTCTCCATTCCGTTCCGAGAATAACTTCGAAAGATTGAAGTGCCATTCGAAATCAAACTCGGCGTTTCAACTTTTTCAAAAGCTTCTTAACTCCATAATCTCATAATGGGTTGTTGATTGCTCGACGAACTCGTGTAAACTCTCGAGAGGCGGGATTTTATTTTTAGCGAATTTCCTTTTTATCTCGTGAAACAAAATTGTCGTTGGGAGGGATGAAAATAACGAAATGTTCAGATCGCCTGCATTCGCTCCATGCAAGCATCTACTTAACTCTCTTCACAAATATTTTCGATACAACACAAAGCCGTTCGCTCCCGTCTGAAATTAAATAAGATTGAATAATTAATCATGTCGTAATTGAAACTTGCACGCCCTGTTCGTCTCCCTTCCTCTCTTTGAATGAAAAAATAGTGTCGAGATATCAGTAGCGTAGCCTTCGTACTTTGTCAAGTAACTTTGTGGCTCTACGTAGTGTAGAGGTCAGCACATCCGCCTTCCGAGGGGAAGGCCGGGCTCCAGGAAACAGGAAATTTGAACAACTCCAGATATTCTCTAATAAATCATTTTAGTCGATGGTATGGTGCCACAAGAATTCTGTTGTGAGAATGTAGGATCCGTTTCGCTGATTTTTTCTAGCTCGAAGCTTAATCCTCCAACGGGCACATATTTTCTTGAGAATTTGTATCTGTTGTATCGGGAAATGACTTTGGCATTTGGTTGACGAATCCACGAATAACCATGGCAGCCTGTGGGTACGCTTTCATCCACATTATTGTTGAACTAAACTAACGCAAAATTTGTGTTCCACATGAAGTACCACGAAGCACATTTTTTTGCTGATTACGATTTGTTTAACCTTTATCTACTCTCTATTCCAAAGGCAGAATGTAGAAAATTGGTCCAATCTATATCTTTCATGAATAAAAAAATCGAAAAATATTTAAACTTTCCTTGACGACGTTTAGGAAAGTAGTCTGCTTCTTTTTTCAGACCTCCCCAGTAGCACAAACATATTAGACCAATATTGGTTCAATATTACGAAAATATTTACCTTATATTGTAGATATCATATTGGCCACAAAAAAATGTGAACATTCGGCGATATTGGATCAACATTCGAAACCAATGTAAGGATATATCGTTTCAACTATATTGGTACAATATTGTTAATGATATATCGACTAAAAGGGAATATTCGATTGATGTCACTAATTTTTTTTTATAATATTCGGGATTATACATATCTTTTTTATTGAATATTCAATTGGAAAATTTCACTCATCTGTGTCAACTAACCGAATACTAACCTGGAAAAAACTCTGGCTGCTGCGGGGCTTGAACTCACGACCTTCGGAAGAGAAATATTGTGGTCGACCACTATACACTCTACGGCACGAAGAGACTTGTTTATGAGAAGGAGTTGGGTGGTATAGATGTGGTGACTTCAAGTTAGTTATGTTCGAGACAACATTAAAATGTTAGAAACTCAAGTAACAACGAAATATATTCGAAAAAACACAGAAGGATCACTGTCTTATGTGATGGTGATTTGAAATATCAAACTTGCTGTGCCAAATGTTCTGGACATATTTCAATTTTTCCAAATTTTGTTAGGAATAATTCGTGATGAATATTGCGTTACCGATATTGATATATGTTTGAATACATTAAGTGATCACCTTCAAAATCCCGATACCCCTTTTCAGGCTGTGATTCTAAAATGACTATCCGATTATTTTCATTCTACTGTTAAAACAATATTCAAGCAATATCAGAATTCGCATATCTATATTGCAGTATCATGCCGATATGCCACCTAACGTGAAAATACAATATTTCAATCTACGCACCCAAACAATGTCGAATATACATTAGATTTCGATGTTGAAAATTGAGTATATACAAAATATGCAGACAATATTGAAATATCTATGTTGTTAAAGTGATATTATTCATTATTACCTGATATGGTAATTCAGATATTGGTAATATGTTATCAAACCCATATATTATCAATATTGAACCTTACAAAATGCAGTTGAAATTTATTGTCGATATTGAGCCAATATTCATAATGAGATATCGTTTTCCCAATATTGATTAATATTAGTTCAACATCAATTTTTCACTTACGATGTATCTATATTGGACCAATCTGAACTCGGGGTTCAGCCAATATGATGTGCTACTTGGGCTGTTGCGGCTGTTGCATTTTTTAGGGATTCTTGTTTTGTTATGTTGTGTCACTGAAATAAGTAATTAATCAATAGTTCTCCATGGTTTTACGAAGTGTTGATTCCGAAACAATCCACTTCGAACTGAAACTTCTAGACCAAAACTGAAACTTATATTTCCTGTTAAACTTCCACGGAAATGAGCAGATCGCTAGGTGTTCTTTGAATATAGATCAATTTGGAGATGTCTTTCCCAAAAAGGAAAGTTGAACTGGGAAGATTCAGTTCGAAGTAGATGTCTAAATCAACAGTTTGTAGGACTATTCATTAGTAAATTAGTACTACCAGTGTCATATTTTAACACAACTCAGCAAAACGAGAATCAGGGAAAGACTTGCGGAAGAAAGAAAATCAGTTCCTGAAAGTTGGTCAATGGAGATTTTGAAATATTTTTGGAAACTAGAAAAGTCTGAGTTATGTTCCCAACTATGGGAAACTGAAAAAGGTTTACTACACAAAGTATAATTCTGACACCGCTATGTATTGCCACTCTGGGGTTGGTAGAGAAATGTGTTCGTTGCATAAAAAAAATGTAATTTGCAGTATGGTAGGAAACAGTGATACAGATTCAAGTAGTCCTTATTTGAAAAAGTTTGGAATCTAAGAGATCTGTTTCTATGTATATGAAAACAAGAGTACATTTCAGAAGGTACAAGATTATCACAATGTCAACACACCTCAAAAAAATATGCTACATATTTCAGTACCTCGCAGCCAAATTACACATAAAAAATCCCCATGTAGTAGGATCATGCTTTTATAATGTAGTACCAGATATAATAAAGAACTGTACCCAATAAATACCTTCAAGAAACAACCCTAGCGCTTCTATAACATAGATACATTTTTGAAGATGAATGTTGTTTCTCAAAACTGATCCACTGTCTGCTGTTCAATTTTCAATATTATAGATTTGAGAGTCAGATTCAAAACTTCCCTAACTATTCCTAATACAATTTATTATGGAATAGTCTGAACAAGAAAAATATTTATGTATCTATGAAAATTCTACCCCCGAATAATTTTTTATAAATATGTTGCAAATGGTGTCCAGCTTGAATCATTCACTGGATGACTAAATACTCAAATATCTACTACTAGAAAAAATTCCAAGAAATTATCGAATCCAAAGGACCTACCCACCTACAATTTGCATCGCAATAAAACGAAGATTTGTTCTTATCTCATTCTATCATTGAATATTCAACCGGATTAAAAAATTCAACACGTCACGTCTTCGGCCATCCCCAACCGCCGCTGCTGGAATGAACTTGTTCGGGGGCACCAACTATAATAGGCAAAGGGGTGAAGCAGCGTTTCGACGCCCTTGCCCGGCGGTTAGTTCTTAGAAACGCGGGGGGTCAAGGGTCGGCCGGTTCTCACAGCATCCCTTCGGCTGATAACTGCGATGGACCACTTCATAGATGACCGCGTGGACGAACGTTGAGATCGCGCGGGAATAATACGACAGTGCTGGCAGGTGAATATCTACAAAAAAATGACAGAGGAGGAATACAATCAGCAAAAATCTATAACGGATATTTTCCAAAATGAGTGTGATCATCGAAAACTCGGAGAAAATACTCATGTTCAAAAATCGAAATTTTCGGAATTCCATCGAATATTTTACACCTTCACTTCTCAACCAATAAAATGTCAATTTTGATTTTTTACGGGGCGCCACGACATTTGAATGGAAATTTTTTGACAGTTGAAAAAATAAACATCATCTAAAACCCTCAAATAATGTGGACATACTTGTGAATAATGCAAAAGTTCTATAAGAATTAACATTATTATTTATTATTCGCTATAAAGTATCATTAAACAGAAAAATATTATTTTTAATTATTATGCATTAAAAATTCATATTTTATAAAACGCAAGATGTACAAGCATAGTAAAGTTCAAATGTTGCTTAAATTCTAAGCCATCCTCTCTTCTCAATGGTGAATAGGAAGGTGACGAACTAATCAGATGTCTGTGTTTTGAGACATAATATATTTAATTGATTTTGAAAAAAATTTGTTCAAATCTCTTTTAGGCAAACGTATTCATTTACTCGTCATCCGCAGCAAACTTTCTTGGATTTCCACTAAATTTGTTAAATATATTAAATATGGATGACATACTTGCACTCTACTCAACTCTTTGCAGTATTTACATAAATTATAGTTCTCAAAGCATTCCATTTTTCTCAAATTGTTCAACGCAAATATTGACATGAAGTGTTTCACATAAGAATCTCTGTTCGATGGTTTATTATACAGAAACTCAATGTAGTTTATCACTTATAGTCGAAGTAAACTTGACATTTCGATGAGAATTTTGTTGCCTGGCAACTCAACGAAAAAACTGCCTCTGAAAAATCACGAGTCCGTAGGACGAGTAATTTTTTCTGGTAGTTTTTTGAGTTAATCTTAAATGTCAAGTTTTCTTCGACAAAAAAAGCTCGAGAGTAAGTCGGTACGACAATTTAATGAATACAGTTCAGTTCATTCCATTCAACGGAAAAGTACAATTGATAAAAACACAATTCTTATATTTTATTTTCACAGATCAGATATACTCTTTTGACAACGCAAGTGAAAAATTGACTAAGACGCCGTCATAGATTTGCTCACAATTCTAGTTGCCATTCTTTCAAGAGTTAGGTTCCGTTTTGTCGGGGGTTATATCCCGAGTGCACCAAGTTTAATCGGTTAAAATGTGTGCTGCACTTCCATGATTCTCGAAATTTTGCTTAGCAAATGACTTGAGTGTATGATAATTTGATAAAATCCCGAGACCGCAGGTCGAGGTATTTTATTTTAAATTATTATACACGAAAGCATTTGCTTGAAAGCAAAATTTTGAAAATCATGGAAATGCACGCATTCTGGTCGATTGAACTTGGTGAAGGAGGGATATATGTTTAGATTATCTCCAAGCAGTCTAGCCTTCAACTGTTTCATCGTTTATTCGCATTGAGGGAAATAATCACTGAAAAACTTAAGGCAAAGGTTTTTCGCTGTCATAATGACAAAATCACGGCGGCTTATGGGATATTTTATACACGAGTTAAATTGTCAATGTAAACGTCATCAAGCAAAAGCATGGCTGCCTATTTATCACGGTCACCTACTGCAACAAACCTTGTTGATATTTATTTCTTACATCAGAAGTGTTAGGGATTACTTTAACAAAAATTACATTTCTACCAACTTTAGAGACCTAAAATTATGAAAGGGCGATAGACTGAATTAGTATCCATCTGAGTTTGAGCATTTGGTATAACTAAAGTTGGCATTTTTTAATTTAACGAAATATGGTAGATTATTTACCTACGTAGGAATTTTATCGAAATTGCGTCATGCTACTTGTAAAAATACCTCCAGTTAACTGAAATCACCAAAAAGGGGTAGACTGGTCTGGTACCCGCGACTCGGGATAATTTTCAAAATATTCGTGACCTCTAGAAAATTTCCGGAAATAGTTTGAGCTCTTGTGATATTATAACTGAAAATTTCATGGTTGTGAATTTCAACCAATGAAATATCCGCATTAATACCTGTAGCAATGGCAACGATCTAATTCTGCGGAAAATTTCCCTACTTAGCCGTTGAAGTAATAAGTAGAGATTTCCTCTGACTCACGTCACGGCAGTCATCTGTCAACCTCGATATTGGAATTTTATAGCGAAATATATCTGAAAACTAGTGATTTCAGCGAAATATGTATGAATCAAATACTTCTTTCGGGACACTGAATGTTTCAAATCTTGAAGGAAATGAATTGATTTTTGTCGTTTCATATTAGCTATATTTCAGAATTTGAGCAACCCCATTATGTCAAAAACATACCCTAGTGGTTACATTTTGCTCTTTCTCATCATTTTTTCATTTCATGAAACATTTTCACTTCATTCCATTGAACCATCGATGATTTTTATTCAGATTATATGTAAAAATGTCAGTTCCAGATAGTTCTGGGATGAAATTTTCATAGTATTAGGAGATTATAAGTGGATACTTCGCTCACGTATATCAAGTTTTTCGAATTCGACTATCACCACTGAGGTTTAGGAAACCGTAGGAGATACAAAGAGGTTGAACTTCTGAGTGTGCCCAGCGGTATTCGGAAAAACAAAAATTTTAAAAACTTGATATTCGAAACAAATCAATTGACACTTTAATTTTATTACATGATGACGATGGTTTCGGATTTTCCATACGAAGCTTTTCAGCTGTTTTCAATTTTCTTCTTTTCCAAAACTTATCACAAGCTAATTGTTTGATCCAAACTGAGCTGTATATAAATGTAGCATGCTTACATTTAGATGGTCTCCTCAACAATATAAATACACCAATGTTTTCGTACGTTCGCATTGCTTGGAATATGCAATTCATTCAGTGTTTTACATTTCACTTCGAACAGTAATTTTAATATTTTCATACCTGAAATTCTGAAATATTACAAAACATTTTGTATTAGTGAGCTTTGAATTTTTTAAAATAGAACATTGTCTTGTTATGTGGTAAATAACTGGAAACCAAGAGGTCCAGTGTTAATACACCAAAATGCGAATTTCTAGTGGACTGTATTCAGTTTCGGGAGAATTCCATGTTCTCACCTTGGGTAGATGAACAGATAACATAGATTCCCGGTGATGGAGATGGGTTTGTATCCTAGCCGGCCGGCTTGTATCCCAAAAAACAGGAACCACTTTGGTAATTGAAACACTGGTGGTCAAAAAGACTTGAGAGGACATTGTAATCCGTACTTGTTGGGATTTAGTTTGTTTTTCAGAATATGCGGGCAAACTATCGAACGTGAAGAATGATAGCAATAACTTGTTGAGTTCACGATGCGCACTTCTTGTCTGCTCATATGACACATCGCGATTGCACACTGCCATGGTCTCTGGTTTCAGCCAAACATGAAAAACTCTCTTATACGCGAAAAGATTCCTAATACCAGGTGAGTCAATAATACGAAAGAATTAAAACTATAACTCATTTCGAATAACAATAATAATTGATATGAATAAATGAATATATAAATTAAATATGCAAAAGTGAGAAGTGGACGGAACAGACATGTCCCTCAATAACAAGAGAAATAAGAAAAATATTCGAAGAAGAATTCGTTCTGGGTAATATGAAATCTCTACTTTCGGCCCAACTTGTAAATTAATGCAGTTTATTGCCGATCTCTACTGAACTTTCAACGACATATTATGGTTCGCCCATCTCATTCAAACTTGCATAGTCTACCCCGAATGCTTCCTACACATGTACACACACAATCCCGATCAATATAACCAATCTAATCTATTTACGTTTCCGCCTACTTGGACGTAGCAATTTAATCAGCGTATTTCCCATCCGCCGTGAAATATAAACCAACAGTTATTGTCACAGGGAATACAATCAGACCGTTAACGGCGGATTCGTAATCACATGTTACAGAATTGGTCATCTATGAAATGAACGGGTATTCGAAATGCCGAATGAGAGATAAATCAAATGGCGAATTGACAACTTCACTTGTTTCACGAAGGACCGATGATCAGTAGTGATAATCGATCGTAACCAATCATCAGTCGAATGAGTGATAATAACTACTGATGATCATTTGTCTGAATGTCGTTCACAATGCAATGTTACTTACTGAAGATTTTCTGAATTAATAGGGAATATGCATGAAATTCAACTTCGTCTGAAAGATTTCTTCTTTAATTCTTTATTTTCGTTACATTTTGATAAAAAGGTATATTTTTATATAGTCATAATTCAAATTCATCAAATATTATATGAAAGTGAAAAAAAAGGAGGGAAAATTCAAACTCACGAAATACGTCATCACTAGTCTAAAGAAAAGTCGCGTCAGACTCTGACTCAGAAGTCACAAAATAATAGCATATTTCGGATCAAATCTCAATTTTACGTCAGTGGAGATCAAAGGAGTGGAAGCTGCAAAGTAAGTTTCATTTTATATGCTGAATTCCAGTCAATAACATAAATTTGTATGATAAACAAAACTCCTATTTTACGTGTATATTAATGATGTATACATAATATATTATTGAGGTTCATTCAAGTATGAAGAGTTCATTTGTTTTTGTATATATCAGATGAATATGAAGTGATTTGATGGTAATTGTAAATCGATATAGGTAAGGTTTCACGCCAAATATTCTACTGCTAAACAGCTGATGCAAAACTTACCTCAGACCAACTCACACTAAGATGTATATAAATGTAGTACACTCACACAGAAATGGTCTTTTTCAACTCCGGTACAATATAATACACGTAAGAAGGTGTTTTATCCTCTTCCATGATCTGAATAGCAATTAAAATCAGAAACATGTTTGAGTAAATGACACGCTCAGAATAAACAAACACGGAACATGTCCGTTGATGCCATCAAATAGCACGCTGTTTTACATTTCAGTTAAAACAGTAGATTCAATATTTTCATGCCTATTATTGTTTTTTGTTATAAAAATAAAAATGATTCATTCAACACATTACAAAAAATGATGATGATTATTTTCTGTTGAAGGACTTCAGTCGAAGTCGATGACATTTGGTATGAAAACACCGTGGAGATCATTCACTACTTCTTTGATCAATTTTGGAGAAGTCTCCTCCGAAGAGGGGAGTTGAACACTCAAAATCAACACTACTTGGTAAAACGTATGATAAATCACTCATACCAGTGGAACATTTTGACCCAACTCACCGGAATTTGAATTCAGAAAAAGCTTGAAGAAGAAATAAGATTAGTTTCCGAAAGGTCACCTGAGGAAAGTTTGGAATATTTTTTGGTAGTCTAAACATCAACACTCTCAATATTAACGGGTTCTTTCTTGGGAAATGTGTTACAAAAACAGCATGAATGAATATAATATTTTCACTGAATTATATTTGTTTCGTTCTCTTCTATATATGCAAAAATTACGAAATCCACGAGGAACGTCTGAAACCAAAGTTTTCTGCCATTACTCTCGTGTGTTGTTGTCCCTCTTGTTGACAACAAGCCCAGCAGATACACTCGGGATTCGGGAGCCTCTGTGCAGGAGGTTCCATTTGGAAAGTTTTTCACAGCTCTAATTGTATAAGGAACTAATTCCTTCGTGCGATCAGTTACTCATGACATGTCCCAAGTATGCTCAGTTGAAACAAATCCGAGTAGGTACTGCCCTTTGGGTTTCGAAACTACGCAATCATCGAATCATATTCGGTTACCACACGTGAAACGATATGTTCACGAATATCTTCATTATAAGCTCATGTTATTATTATACACATCTACACGATCTATTATATTCTCTTCCCTCGTCCGCCAATGTCCAGTTTCTTTAATCCGGTTATCTGGACCTCATGACGTCACGTAATAGCCACCTTCCCGATTCATCCCCCTTTAATATAAGATTCAATGTGAGCAATCTAGCAGCCAGTGGAAAACAGCTGAGTGCGTCGTAGAAAATTTCGTGAGTTATCTTTGTGGCCGGAGAAAATTAGTGCATTTCTCTCAGAGAGGCTGTTGTTATTATCATCACTATGGATTTCGGATGGATATATTATTCCCAGAGTTGTGAAGTCGGTTCTCTCTTCCGTTGAAATAATCGTGAACATCTATATATTGTGAAGTGATTTGTCATATTAGTGAACAAAAATGAACTATTGGAATTACTATTATGGATATCCTATGTACCAGGTAACTTCCTACATAATCCTATAATCAATCAGAGAGACTGAAACGTTATTCGCGTAGATAAAATGAACACTAAGAAAGTATCGGAAATATTTCCGCAAATATTGTAGAAGAATTCTTCGGCGATTCACAATTTGAGGATTCTGAGAAAAGATTCTAATCAACAACTACTCTTTTCGACTAGCTGAAATTTCATTTCTCTTGTAGGTGTCTTTATGTTCCTTTTTGGATCTTACATATTCAGTCTTCAATTTCAATTTGGATTAACATGGTGATCCTCGGGGATCTGAATTAGGCCCACTTATGTATGTTATTCATATAAACATAATTCGTTATTTATGCAACAAGTGCGTAAAGTAGGTATTTTTTCACGCATGAGCCTCAGGCGTATGCCCCAATCTCATAACTGAAAAAAAAAACAGCTACACTTTATGTAGGTGTTTCATGCAATATTTATTCTACGATCTCAATTAATGAAAGACATCACATATTTATTCAAGTTCAATTGTTGAACTTAAACATAATTACTGAATAGAAACGATTGTAACTTTGAGAGATTTTATGAACGTTTAAATTCATTATAGTTATGTTGAAAGTAAAATTAATTGGATTATTCATATTAAGCTTTGGATAAGTTATGGGGTTTCTGAGATATGCTATGATCATTGAGTTCATCCAGATCCACTTCTTTGGTAACAGTAGCTCTCGAATATGATGGTAAATTAACGTCAATTATGTTTCCGGAGAGAATTCTGAAGGCGCAGCTAAGTTTCGCACTGTCTACATATTCCTCTGCACGTTCATGAGGCCACTTCGCGATTTTAAAATGCATTTTGGTAGCGTGAAAAAATTACAAGTTACGGCACTCGTATCATACCTTTTTTAAAGTGTTTAAAAAGTACTTCATCAACTAATATAAATTATAGAAGGCTACTTTTTTTATAACGATCGTGAAAAAGTCATGACGCCAATCGAATATCAAAACCATTCAGTGTATCGAGTAAGGTTGGTGAACAAGCTCTAAGTCAGGGATGGATGAATCAGCTGAGTTTTATTTTACGCCAACTTAAAGGAAATACTCATTATTATTGAAAAAGTTATGAGAATAGTGGGTGAAAGTATAGAGACCATCAAAAACTTCAACTTTTCAAATGAGGTCTATCTCAACTTCATTTTCTTTTAAATTGATTCCATTGAAATGCATCAAATACAAAAATCAGACACACCAACCAGACAAATGGATGGTCATGATATTGACAGGAGGAATGGAAAAAATCGCACCTAATTATTTTTTTGAACTATCCACCAATAACAAAATTTTCAGTCTGCCACCAAATGAAAACTTGTTGACAAAGGGTCATTCGGATATTGTTTCAATCTGTATCACATTTTCAATTATACATAATATCTCCAATAATCTTCACCAAACTGCCGTGATGTGGATTGCCTTCTCGGTTGAGGGCTTTGTTACAGAATTTTCTATATGACAATCTTTCACTACGTGGTTTTCGACGGGATTTCCTCATCAGACCCTTCTTTCATAAACGGTTGTGTTTCAAAAGAAAAACCAATTCTACACCTATATAATTCTTATCAACGAAGAAGTTATGAAGAAGGCAGTACTCTCCATCGCCGGTATTTGTTTCTGATTTTCTCATTTCTGCACGTTAATCGTGAATTTAGAAAGAAGAAGTTATTTTGAAATATTCACCTTGAGTTTTTCAATAGGTTTCAGGCGAAACTTATTGAAATATTTCCTCCTTTCCCAGATTCACTTCTCGCGTAGGATTTAAAGCCACGTCCATTTGTTCCAAAGTGTAACACTCTTACCATCTATGCTCGAATGGTATGATTTTTCATTTAATTTTTTCAAAGAGATAAGGTAGTATCAGTGTCATTTCATGTGAAGTTGATCTACTGTACTTTCAGAAATATATAAAACATTATTGATATGAATTATAGATATATGCAACATTAACTTCCATCTTTACTCCCACTTTAAAATTCAAATATTAGTATCTTATGCAGCGTCTTTCATAGAAACAACGCATGCGCATCAAACATAAAGTATTATTTCGACATCAATTGATTCGATTGGATGAAAGAAGAATGTTCTGAAATAAGCTTTTTCATTAATGGGACATGTCTATCTATCCTCAAAATGTTACGGTATGGAAATGCGGAAAGCAAATTACACTTTTACTTGGAGTGGGATTTGACGAAAACTTTTATTGTGATTTATATTTCATTCATGAGATGCTGGGACATTACAAAAGAATACATTTTGACTTCGACTTTCAACATCCCAACCTGTGTATCTTCGGAACTGGGGACTTTGAACAGGTACACGAGATATTCCCAAGAATCAGCCCATGCAACCGTTCACAGTTCTTAAGAAACACCCTTTATATACGTTTATAAATCCTATCACGCTTCAGCATTGCTTTTTTCGATAATATTTTTTCCTTTCAGTCGAGTCAACATCAACAGGGTACATCAAACAAGAGCAGCGGCGGATCATCTGGGAGCAGCGGAAGCAGTGGCGCACCGAGTCCTCAGGCGAAAGTCACGACTTCCACGCCAAGCACGTCACAGGTGAATTCGACTACCGGAAAACCAGAACAAAAGCCGGTGGAATGCAACCTCTGCCACAGGAAATTCAAAAACATCCCCGCGCTCAATGGCCACATGAGGCTGCATGGTGGATATTTCAAAAAGGTGAGTCGTTTAGCTGAAAAATGGTCGTTTAGGTATTCAGTTAAAAATCAAAAAAATCAGAGAGGAAAATTCAAACTTACAAAACGCGCCACAATTAGGGGGCCGTTCATAAAATACGTTCGCATACAAGGGGGAGTGTGACAAAATGTGACAAGGGGGGACGGGGGGTATACGGCAACGTGACGTTCGCCGTTTATATTTTTTGACATGAGCGCTAGCCAGCGTGACCACTTTTGGTAGAAATCTACTTTTTTAGTAGATTTCTGACGAAAATTTTGGTATGAAAGAAATCTTCAGTAGAATTTGGTAGAAATCTACATGTGCGACATCTTCTAACGAATTCCTAAACTCGTCAGATTTTTTAATCAAATCTATAGTGACTCCATCTTTGCGAATGAATTTTCAATTGAGAATGCGAAATAATCTTGTTACAGTACACTGTATTTCACTACAAATGAAACAAAATAAAGCGATTTTTTACTGTTTCATTGTGTTATTGAGCATTGAATCTTCTGATTATGTAAAAAATGTATATAATTTGTGGCCATCCATAAATAAATATTTTTAATTTTCAGAATTTGTGTACTATCATTTAGAATTTATCAAACTCAGCAGGGGGGGGTCTTAGTTTTTGTGACGAAATATTTCTAGGGGGGGTCACAAAAAGTGTGACACAGGGTGACAATGAGGGGGGGGGGTCAAAAAAAGCTGATTTTAGTGTGACGTATTTTATGAACGGCCCCTAGTCGGAATGGAATGTGACATCAGAAAACATAACAGTGGATTCATAGCCATTGATATTCACTGTTTTAGTGGTAAAATATTTCAAACCTGTATTTCTGTTACATTAGTTCGTCGCATCGCTTGAAATACGAACAAACATTTCAACGGGTGTATTTCTATAGTGTTTTTGCACTTCGATACCATACAATACCTAAGTGATAAGTTGTTTTAGATTCTTCCATGATCTGTATAGCATATACAAATATGGGAAACGTCACTTGGCATCATCCAAAGCACGTGCTAAGGTGTCGCGTTTGAACGGCTTCACTCTTTTATTCGATGATTCTAATTTCACTTCGGAAAATAATTTGATTATTGTCAAGCCTATTTATATTTTTTTCAACGGCATCAAAATGTGAATGATAAATTCCACTTTCCAACCCGAGAGTAAGTTGAAAATGAGCACACTTCCGAATGTTTCTAAATAAAAATGTTTCACCAACTTTCAGGTTGGAAAGTGACCAATTGTTCACTCAGAAGAAGACAAGGTTAGCAACACACGTTGCCGACCTCTTGGAAATTTTCCAACTCCTTTTTTCTATTTGTCATTTCAGTCTCTGTATCTAATAATATATTTTTCCGCTTCCTTACCATCGATTTGGAAATAAAATTTACCGTAGATGAAACGATTCGTGATGATTATCTGGAACCCACTCAAAAATCCCTAAAAAAAAAACTGGTTCCGCCCGGGATCGAACCGGGGACCTTCTGCGTGTAAAGCAGACGTGATAACCGCTACACTACGGAACCACATGTTTAAATATTAAGATGGATAATCAACCAAAATTATTAAACAAATTATTATTAACAATGAAATACTATTTTCAATATTTTCTTTCCAGATATCTTCTAATTAAAGAACATATCCTGTAGAAATCAGTGAACACCATCTGGAGTAACGTTTACAATACCGACACACATATAAATCGTAAATCGTCATATACAAATAAACTAATTGTAAATTTCCTTTAACGAACGCCATCCACTTCGACCGAGGTCATTCAGTAATTATTGAGACTTCCCTAGAAAGCTTGAAGGTCACTCCATTGCTGAGCCACTAGGTACCTAAGTACCTACCTATATGATGCGTCAAAATCGGACTGGCAGTGCCTAAATCGACCACACTTTTACTTTTACTTTATCTTTCACTTTTACCTTAAGAATGGAATTGGACCGTTCATACACCAGTGTTAAAGTAAACAGAACGCATGCGCAGTGATCAAAAACAAACGAAGAAGAAGAAGTAATCGTGGGTTACGTCATTGTTTTTATTAGCAATTTGCTATTTTGAATCGGATAATGACAGATATTTCACAGAGCACCCATTTTATATCATTTCTGTAAAATATTCAGAAGAATACGTTTCCTTATAATGTTGGTGGCACTGCTGGCTGTGATGACTTCACATGCACGCATGCGCAGTCCCTAAAATTATTTCATTATCTCATACTTGAAGTAAAAGTTCTCATCCTCAAACTAAAAGTAAAAGTGCCGTGTATGAACGATTGATTTACATTGTCACAACTTTCTTAAAGTAAAAGTAAAAGATAAAGTAAAAGTGTGGTGTATGAACCGACCATGACCATTACTTTCCGTTACTTTGAAGATCCAAACTCTAGTGTTGTTGAAGAAGAGTTGATAATATGGTTGAGGAATGCAGCTGATAGACAAGATGACAAAAAATGTTCTGCAATTATATTCCATGGCAATTTTCTTTTGAAGTTGTATGTCTAGTTAATTTTGAAATATTATACAATATCTCCTAAGTATTGTTTGAACGTCGTTATTTTGTGCTGGATATATCCTCCCTATCTATTCTCCCTAGTTTTCTGGATTTCTATCCTACCACAATCTGGAAAAATAAGAATTAATATTGGAATCTATACAAGTGTAGAAGGGCAGATTTTCAATCTACCCCGAAAAGTTGCTGCGTCTATCGAAAAGCAGTTCTTTCCAATAAGTCAGCAGCTTCTCGTATATCTCAAATTTTGACTATAAAAAAATAATAGGAACTAATATATGTATATGAAAATACTTATCGTTAACGTTTAGGAAACTGAATCCGTTTCCGTTCTCAAAACTTATACGCAAATTCCAGTTCAAATGCAAATATATCTTGGAAACCTTCGTAATTGACATTCGTCAAATTTGAGATACCTATACGAGAAGTTGCTGACTAATTAGACTTGTTCTTTCCAGAAAGAGCTGTCTTTCAATAGACGCAGCAACTTTAAGGGGTAGATTAAAAATTTGCCCTTCTACACTTGTATAGATTCCAATATTAATTCTTATTTTTTCAGATTGTGGTAGGTTACAAACCCAGAAAACTACGAAACCCTAAGATGTATTGCATTTTTTAAATAAAAAAAATCACTTTTTGGGTAGATTTATCTTCCTACCAACTTTTGAGCAATCAATTTCAAGGGCCAAAAATATTGTTGTTCCCTTAGACAGGAAAGCAGATCCAAATAGTATGGGTTCCAGAGAAGTACTTGATTTCAGAGACATTTATGAATCAATCATTTCAATTAGATTAATATTGATAACTCGTTATTTATTAATAATTGCTATTAAGAGAGACATCCATTTTTGAGTTTTCGTCTTTAACAGATCTTAATTTTCCCTAAGAGGTAATTTTGCAAATATGTAACTGTTTGGGGTGGGATACAAACATTCTTGACCCCCGGACCGTATCTGGCACTGTGTGAATAACTTCACTAGACTCCCTCATGATGACCTGAATCTATAGAATCGCTTTGTCAACGAAGTCTGTAAACACTATGTGTTTCATCTTTGTTGCTCAGAGTACATGATGCAAATTCAATACTATTATTAGCGGATGGTGAACCGCATCGGTTACCAGATCGTTTCTGCATAGTAAATTAGATCCGTTGTTGATCTAACCGATGTACATCGGTTAGCGAATACATATAACATATATCTGCCGCTTGTAGTTGCCAAGTAGACATTATACAATGTTAAAACTCCTGATATCCGAATTTCAGTTGTCGAACAATATCTGTTAAGACTAACACAGTAAATCAAGGGTCTGTCGTTGGAGAGAAAATATTCTGAAGCAAGAAATGCAAATTTTAAATATTTGTCGCGCATTGGAGAGAACTGAGGTTTTGCTATGCCATAGTTCTTAATCGTAATCTTTCTTGATCAGTTATCTCAAAATAGGGCCGACAATGGTTGATTCTGTGAGCTGTACTTGTCTCTGGGCCTGTCAATAATATTTTGAAGTGTCTGTTCACGAACAAATTGAAATGATTAATTTATAAATGTCTCTGAAATCAAGTACTTCTCTAGAACCCTTACTATTTGGATCTGCTTTCCTGTCCATATTCCGCATTGAACTATTGACCATATTCTGCAAATAATGATAATAGTCGTTCCGTACCTGCACAAGCTATGATTTTTAGTACATTCGTATGAGTCTTTATAAATGAATTCATTTAGTTGTTATTCAATGCCTAATTTCACAATATCTGGTAATCTAATAGTTGTACAACTATTGATGAATCATTTTGAGAATAGAAAGATTAATAACCACCACCTGATCACATCGTATTATAACTTACTCAATTTTTTGAAAGGCAGTGGAAAAAAGCATACTTTAGAGTCCACAGGATATTCTGGTGATAGCCTGACTGAGCTCTGGAAAGGATCATTGTACACTCTTATTTTATCGTTTGTAACATATTTTCAACTGTCCCCAATAATGTATCCAATATACATCTTTTACTATAATAAACGACACACCAACTATTGTCAGATGCATTCTGTTCAAGTGTTTAATGGCGTATGTATTAGTTATTCATGTATTGTTATATCTGTAATCATTATTATCATCATAGAGGACTTCTCAATGATATATTTTTCTTTTAGAATAAAGTAAAATTTTGAATTGAATTGGATCTGAGGTTGATGTTGCAGAGCATTAGCAAAGGGCCCTTTCAAGTTACTTCAATAATGGCCCACATATTGTGTGAGACAACAAATCAAATTTCAGTTGAAATCGACTATGAATGAAGATAAATAAATTTGAAATACGGAAATAAGATACATGGTTTTTCTTGATGATATACGAATATACAACAGTTCGAATCTCCAAAATAATGCTTGTCACTGTGGTCCAAAAATGTTCCATTACAATACGGGGTGTGGAAGTTTCAAGGAAAAAATGAAAATTATTTAATATTTCTGACACCATTTCGGATATTTCAGTGATATTTGGTGAGCAGTGGCAATTGATGAAAGTTTATAATTTTCAATAAAAATGATTTTAAACTCCAACAATGACGTAGGTACGGAAATCGACTACGATAATTTTGAAGAAAAAACGAAACACTTATGGTTTTTCCTCAAATAAAATTCAGTTTTGAGCTCCTCGTTCAATTTGGGGTGTTTTTATTTACGATACGTTGTTTTTGACTTAAAAATGAAAACACTTGAATGATCTGAAAAATTATCGATTATTTTATTGAATTGTTTACTACTTTCGCTTACATGAGTTCGGCTATTTACTTCGATATTTCGCAAAATTTTTGTCTCGAAATTTCAACAACTTTTATCATCGTAACGGAAAATTTTTGGACCATGTTTTATATCATCAAGGAACACCCTGTACACATGAAACCTCAATGTACAATTTCTGACAACATGGCGATAAGATCTAAATTTGAATTCGGGAGTACGCGAAACACTCACTTCAATTGTACGAAAATATTTTTATTTCGTTCGTTAATATACAGAAAGGGTAGTTTTTGCTAGCAACCCCTGCAGACCACACTGCAGATCGATTTGTTGTCGCTCGAGGCATATTCGTTACGTTGTATATGAACTGTAGCGAACCGATTCCAAACAATGCCAGTTAAACTAAATTAGCCACACTCCAAATGGAGTTTCATGATAGTCGCAGAGAATTTGTACTACATCATATGGAGAATTACTCTAGTTACCTACCCAACCTGATATTTACATTCAGAATTGCGGAATAGAACCGTTTGTCACAATGGAAATAATTGAATATCGAATTTCATTTGTTTGTCTGTTGTTCGACGAAGAGAATAAACAACATATAAAATTATCTGACAATTCAAGGAATGTATTCTCAAGGCATTAGTTGCAATGGAACTGAAGCAAAAGCTATTGATTTGATTCTGAGAATTTTCAGTCTGTTTCGAACAAAGGATCTCGAGTAATTTTTTTTCAACGAAAAATCATTATTTCGATGGAAAATCATTTCAAAAATCACTTCAATTCGTTTCAATACCATCTAGATTACCTTCGTGATAATAAGTACACTCAGCTGCGGAGTAAATTGGTAATGGTTAATTTGTTTTCTTCTCAGAAGTTGAGATTCAAGCAGAGGAACGAGTGACATCACACATAAATTTTTATCACTATAAAGGGCTATGAGTCCATTAAACGTTAACTTAATCCGACCTTAATAACTTGTTCCTTTCAAAAGTTGAAAAGGGGTCTTTTTAGGGCCACACTGTATATAATACCCTAATTCTAAGATGTGATTTTTCGTGGCAACCTGTTGCAGCAAAAAGTCGCTGCAATTCGGAGAATTTTCTGTTACTTTACTTTCAAAAAGTGATTATGCATCATATTCTGGAATAAATTTTTTGGAATTTTTCCCCCTTAGAAATGGGAAGGAAAAAGATTCAGGTTCTTACATTATCTGTTTTTGGGACCTGATAAGTAACTACAATATTGGAAAGATGCAAAATTGAGTGACCATTTTGTCAGTTATGGTATTCTATATAAGATAAAAAATCATACGATAATGCTTGAAAATAATCACTTTTCGAAATTCAAAATTACAGTATTTGATCACAATTTGGGGAACAGTTCTTTATTGCGACATTTAAACACGCTACAGAATAAAGCAATTAAATGTATTCACAAATTGCATTATCGTGAACCCACTGTGAATTTATAGAACCAAAAAAATCTAATGAATCTAGAAAAGTTATATGAGACCAGTATATCTATTAATTAGACATCATCCAACAGTAAACATTCGGCCCTGAAATTCATTTCAAATTCGAGTATTCAAAAATATAATACAAGGCAGTTGAATAATTTTTATTTAATTTAAATCTGGTGAAGAATCTCTGCTTTACTTAGAAGTTCTTACTTATAATGCCTTGCCAAAAAACTTGAGAGGATTAAAAAATATAAAATATTCTGGATAGCGTTGTTTCTTTGCCTGGGTTCAACATATTCAGAGCTGATCGTAGAAGTGGCAGAGGGGGAGGGGTGGCCATTTACATTAGACATCATTTGAGAAAATGCATTATGAACGAAATGCAATGGATCCGTACGGAACAGTTATGGGTTTCTGTTAATATCAATAACGTTGAGTTTGCGATCGGTGTCGCATATCGTCCGCCGAATCAAACATTCACAGAATTCTCTGAAGAATTAGAAAATAACATAAGTAACGCAGTATCGATATATGAAAACGTTATATTAACTGGAGATGTCAATGTTGACCTCCTACGGTGTACGTCAGCATCTCAAAATTTAGAAAATATATATGAATCTTTTGGACTCATACAAGGTATTGATAAGCCAACACGAAAACAACGTTCTTCCTCCACATTAATTGATCTCATGTTGTACACTGAATCAATTGCCACCAAATGTTGTAATGTCGTGGATAACAACAGCATCAGCTCAGACCACTCTTTTATTAATATTATTTTCACAGTGACCGATTATACCCCACCTCTTGATAGCATCGTCCTGAGAAACCTGAAAAAAATCAATTTTGAGTCATTCAATCGTGATTTGGATATTACCCCTTTCTGGCAAATATTTGATTTGAGCGACATTGATGGGAAGGTTGGGAAACTGAATGATCTCATTCTTAGTCTTTTTGATAAACACGCACCCGAGCATACTATTAAAAGAAGAAAAAAGAAAAATACTCCTTGGCTCACTGATAATATCAAGTTGATAATGAAACTTAGAGATCAAGCGTTACAGAAATTCAAAAGAACCAAAAATCTTTCCCACTGGGACTACTATAAAAATCTGAGAAACTTCACAAACCGGGCAATAAAGAATGAAAAAAAAGCTTACCTTCAGTTCGAGTTCAATAACAAAAAGTCCAGCAAAACCATTTTCAAAGAACTGAAGAATCTTGATATATATGGAAAAAAAATCTTCGGACTTGCCAGATGATCTAAGAAATGTTGAGAATATAAACAAGTTCTTTATAGAATCGTCTCAAACACATCTCAAACCAGACCCTGCATACTTGAACCATCTTTTAAATAACAAGAAAGAGGGAATAAATGAATTTGATTTCACTGCTGTCGATGAGAATACGGTTTATAACTCTCTACTGCGTATCAAGTCCAATGCTCAAGGTGTGGATAGGGTGGGAGTTACTATGCTGCTATTCTGTTGCCCTGTCATATTACAATTCATTGTTCATATTTTCAACTATTCGATTGAAAAAGATACATTTCCAAAACAGTGGAAGACAGCTTTAGTGATCCCTATCCCTAAAATTAAAAATCCTACAGAATTTAAGAACTTAAGACCTATTAGTATACTACCAGTACTATCAAAAGGGTTTGAAAAAATACTTCACATGCAAATACAATTACACCTAGACAATCACTCCATCATTCCAACAAATCAATCAGGATTTCGAAAGGATCAAAGTTGTGCTACAGCACTACTAACTGTAGTGGACGATATCCTCACAGCTACCGATAAAAATCAACTAACAATACTTGTCCTGTTGGATTACAGTAAAGCTTTTGACAGAATTAACCACAGTCTACTGTTAGCAAAACTACACCACCTTGGCTTCAATGAACATTCCTTGAAATTGATGCAAAGCTACTTACTAGGAAGAACTCAAATAGTAAAATACAAAAATGAAATGTCTAATCCGAAAGAAGTTGTATCTGGAGTACCTCAAGGGTCAATACTGGGCCCTCTGTTATTCTCTCTATATACCTCATCTTTCGGAGAATCACTGGTGCATTGCAAAAGTCATTTCTACGCAGATGATACCCAAATATATTACTCCTTCAGAAGTGAAGAAATCAACGTCATCAACGACATTATAAATGATGATATTTCTTCCCTATGTGCGATATCTACAAAATTCTGTCTTGAAATCAATCCCGAAAAGTCACAGGTGATGTTGTTTGGCAGACATCGTACTAAACAGAAGTACTGTCAGGATGTGGATATCCAAATCAACGATGTGAAGCTTACCCTAACCGATGTTTCCAAAAATCTTGGTTTACATCTAGATTCTGAATTGAGTTTTGAAAAACATGTTAACCAGATAATAAAAAAATGCATCACAAATATCAAAATGATTTTTAACAACAAGGACATGTTAGATTCAAAAACTAAGATGATACTGTGTGAAACTTTGGTGTTTTCTCATATAAACTATTGCGATATAGTTTATGGTCCATGCATAACAAATCTTGTCAATAAACGACTACAGCGAATACAGAATAGCTGTGTTAGGTTAGTCTATAACCTGAAGAAAAATCAACACGTATCTGCAAAAAGAATCGAATTAGGCTGGCTCCCGGTTAAAGAAAAACGTTTTCTAAATAGTTTTGTGCTCTACTCGAAAATCATTAAATCAACATCTCCCTCATATCTCTACAGAAAAATAAAATTCAGAACGGATATTCACAACCTAAATATCAGAAAAAAAGATTCGTTGACTATTCCCATCCACAATACAGCTTCTTTCCAAAGATCTTTCTCTTATGTTGTCTGCAAAGTTATGAACTCGGTCCCCTCTCCTTTCAGGAATTTATCTATTAGCACTTCAAAAAGGAAAAAAAAAATATGAATTTGTTGTTTTTAGTTATAACTGTATGAATGATTTTTATTTTATTTTTTCTTCCATAGGTAGGCTATATTGAAAATCACTTCCATTGTGTCCCTGTGATTTATGGCAGTGAATATAGTCCTTTTCAATAGGACCACTTTTGTACATATGTATTTTTATGATGTTATTTTATTTCTCCAGTTGTAAAGTGGCTTATTGAATAAACATATTATTATTATTATTATTATTATTATTAAATGAGTTCAGATTAAAATCAGAAAAATATTTCTCTTTTCCAATTATGAGTAATTCTCTAATTATGATGTTATGATCTAACGGTTTCGATTATTTTGTGTTTTTGATTTTTCATTTGTATTTTGTAGATATTTTCTTATATTTATATCCCTATATGAGCATTAGCTTCTTGGCATCAGTCACTCAATAAAGAAATAACTAGTTCAAGTTGTGATGGGCATACTGTGAAAAGTTGGTTTTCATTAATTTTTTTTCACAATACATTCATGCAAGTTTTATGTCAATATATCTTCTTGATATTCGTACTTCGAGCGATGTTTTTATGTGTTATAAACTCAAGGAAGTCTGTAAAAGGTCTTACATCCAAATTCTTGTTGAACTTAACGAACACAAGTTTGGGTTCTTAACCTACCACAATCTGAAAAAATGAGAAATAATATTGGAATCTATACAAGATTAAATGGGCAGATTTATAATCTACCATCCATCCACCACAAAAAAACGACATTCAAACAGTACAAGTTCTGGGTTTGAAATGATGTAACATGCAGCACATAATTATTTTTGCAGATTAAGATATGTTTTACCTCCAATTAATTCAGTTTCAAAAGGAGGCTGTAAACACTTCTGAGTTGTAGCTCCAACTTGCATAGTGGAATTCAGGTGTGATTCGTTTCTACTGAAAATCCCTAGCAAAATTTTCATTCACTGGCCTCTTCAGCTAAGAACCGTTGTTAGTTCAGAAAAATCTCATACTATAACCATAATTAATACTTCTCATCCACCATGAATTCATCAAGAAACTTTTCTCCTGGCTTGAATATTCATTTGCTTAAATATACATCACTTGAAAACTAGCATGTCGATTTCATTTACATAGTATAACGAGAGACCAATTATGGAAATTTGCAAAAGTTGTGCAACAACCCATCCGTTTAACGCTGTTCGGTATTAAATTGACGAAACTATTCAGTTCAATTAAATATTGCTTCTCTTCCGAACAATTTTCGTTCAAATCATAGTCAACTTCTCCATATTATCGTTTGTGGAATATATCAAAATTACCGATTCGACGTACTATGCTTGGAATTCTTTGTCCGATAACACGGTTGCAATATTTCCATCTGATCCGAAAGGCATACCAGAGCTCATTTCAATACCAAATTCAATTATTTCGCATAACAAATGGTCACTGAAGTATGTACCGTTTTTGAATTATAATCGGAATAATTTGCCCGGTATTATTGGATATTGACTCATTGACCTCCCTGCGTTTTCAATTATTATGTGTTTGGTTATGAAAATGATGACTGTACCACTGACGCACGAATTCCGGGAAGCCCTTTATTTCTGAATCCGGGAAATGCTCTCTGATGAATGTTGTAATTGCGAGTTGGGATATTCGAGAAAGTGAACAGTCAAAGCTTTTTCCAATTTACGTGAATTCATCAGGAACAAACTTGCAAACCTGCACTCCAATACGCAATTTATGGGAGGTGCATGACAGTTTCGGTTTTCTGTTCGTTTACAGCTCGATACTATTAATGATCGTACTTCATGAACTCCAGAATTTTCCAGGTTTTTCCTGTGTAAATATTACATTCGTGTGAGGAACAAAACCCTTTTCTGATTTTCGAAGTGTATGTTATCTACTTCGGGTTTTCAAGTTCCTTCAAAACAGCTTATGGTACCTCTAGCGATATATTCGGACTCCCAAAAATTCAGAGCACAGTCATTATTTATCTCACCTATATTTCTCATAATTGACATACATACGCTTGTTTCGCTTTCATATTTCTCAACATATAAAATACACCAAGCATTTTCGAATAAGTTTATCTCGAGCCGATATGAATGCATCGATATTTATATCACACTCTTCCCGAGTGAGAAATCAACCAATTTAACCCTTTCAGTCCCATTTTTTTTATTTGGAGGAAAAATATAAAATTTGGTACATCATATCTTTATTTTTTTTATGATTTTTAGTTTTCGTAAATAAATCCTATCTTTACCCAACACTGCAGTGTACACTGGGACTCAACGGAAGCATAAACAAAATTAATTAATTAATTAATTGAAATTAATATTCATGATTTCTTTGAATATTGTCATGAAAAAATTATATCTACTCATTGAGTTTTTATTTTCTAGTATGATATAACAAAAAACTATTTGTTTTTTTGTAATACATAAGTGTGAATGACATTTTTGACACATATCATGAGTTCTGCTTTTACATTCGTTCCAAATCAGAGGTTTCGAGCTCACCCATTTCCAACTGCGCACCTGATAATTCTCATTAGCTAACATGCAACTTGGAAATCATCAATTTTAAACAAACTTTCTGGCATATAAGAATCAATTTCTCAGCCGTCATCATCTTCGCTCAAAATTTCAATGTCTGAGTCATCATTTTCCAAATAGGAAACAAGCTCTTCGTATGAAAGCAGTCTTCCACTCATTTTGAAAGAAAGAATGCTGGAAGAATACTATTTTTATAAACCTTGAAAAAAAGTCTAGGTATATTTACCTCCTCCACTGATACCCAATTTACACGATAGTGTACGTGTCTATATTTGACGAAAACTCAAAAACGAAGTCACGAAAGCACTAATTATTATTTCAGACAATTAGTTCGAACTGTTGTTTATAACTGAGAAATGAGAAAATCTACAACTCTGATAATCCAAGCTAACACAAACAAAAACGATACTTATCAAATCACTTCTTGTCAATACCGGTCGAAACAGGATCGCTGATATGGATCGCTGTAACAGTAAAATATGCAATTTTCATTTTCGTACCTATAGATGGCACCACACGTATCATAACGTTATTATGATATACATTGAAGTGTATGCTGGGACGCAATGGTCAAAATCGAAATAGATTTTACATCTCTGTTTTTTCGGGCTTGAGGGGCCGTGTGCTGGACTTCCGGAGCTTCCGGCTACATCTGCGGCAGCCATCTTCAGCGGCGTGGTCTCAGTTGAACTCCTCTATGTGAGTTAACTACGACTAGTAGTCGTAGTAAAGCACAGCACATGGCCCTCAAGCCCGAAAAACCAGAGATGTATTAACACCGGCCGTGAAAGCCTACATTCTGAAAAAGATTTTGTATTAGAATAGATTTGTATACCACACTACACTACACTACAGTGTACGCCAGGACTGAAAGGGTTAACCAAGCCATCAGACTGGATGGCTATTTAAAAAAAATGCAATTTTGTGAAAAGTATGGACTTTTGAGGAACTTTCGTCTTTTTCCCTTTCAAATCATTGAATCGAAAGTGAGGAAAGAAGTAACATCAAAATATCAGCAAACATTCTCTCTGGATATGTGTATCATCACAAAGGGAAAAGAGACCAACCACTACTTTTGTCGTGAGTTCATCAGTAGATTATGGAACACTTTTTCGTCATACCAAATATTTTCGAATGAATATATTTTCAGGTCATCTGCTCAGTTAACATTTAGACAACACCTTTATTCATCCTGGCAATGAAATCAGTTTATAAAGAATATTAACGTCATTTCGATTTATAAAACGATATCAAGGAAAATAGTTCGTATGAAATATATGACCTTTCAATTCAATATTTGATCAAACGTAGTCATATTATTCTGCATTTCATTTCTGATTGCTACACCATGATAAATGAAGGATAAAATTGAAGCCTATGGTGTCAATGTTGAAATGTTTGCAAAGATCAATAATTACCCTAACACTAAACTGATTTCGTCAGGAGAAGAAAATTGTTACTCGAAATTTGGGAAATTGATCTCTACAAAAATTTCAACACCACCACCGGATCCATATGAAAAATCATTCATATGTTTCACTATCATGAATATAGTGGAATTCACAAAAAATTTGAATAATAATGAAGCTCATAGAAATTTCAATCACGTTTGGAAAGCGAACCGATCAGGATTGAGGTTGTTTATCAATTAATATGGAGTTCATTTCATACTTTCGATGAGAAACATAAAGATACTGTTAGTTGATCAGTCAGATCAATCAAACAAAACGTAGTTTGGATTCTTGCCCGAGGAAGCTATTATATAGCGAAAGACGTGTCGCGGTTTAGTATCCCCTTATTTGTTCAAAACGTGGTTGGGTATCAAGTGGTTCTTTGAACTCAACCAATTTTTAACTTTTTTTCAGGAATCGGAGAGCAAAAAATGCGAGAAAAAAGACACCTCGGGACCCCCCTTGCAAACGGCGAGCTTCAGCGTCCGCGCTCTGATCGAGGAAAAAATAATCAACAAACGCATAACCAACACCCCGCACGCATCTTCTTCCACGACTCAGGAAGATCAGAAAACCAACGCGCCGCCCCTCTTTCCTCTAACAGTGCATTCCTCCTCGAACAATACGGACCTGGAATCGAAAATCTCTTCGTTCGTCGTGCCCGCGCCGCCGCAGCAGAACGCCGAGAAGACCAGAAGACATTCCGACGCTGATTCCTTCAGGAGCAGCAGCAGCACGCAGCAAGAGGCCCAGGCGTTGGCCGACCTCATCCTCAAGAGAGAGAAAGCTACGGTGAAGAGGGCGGTTTCGGATCCGGGGCAGTCGCAGTCGTCGTCTCTCATTCACTTCCAGTCGAACGATTCGTTCACGCTCGCGAACGTCAGCTACCAATCGGAAGATCCGGAGTTCATGTCGACGAGTCTTCAGGACGAGGTGTTCACCCAGGTGCAAGACAGCATGCTCCTCCAAGGTAGGTTTCGGAAATAAACTGGTGGTTAGTTGCACTTTATTCAGGATAATTCTTTTCTAAGGGTAATTCTTGAAGACTTCGAAGAATAAGGCCTGATTTATCAACGTGCAATCGCTAGCACAATGATGCATGACCAAAGATTTGAAGGTTGTAGGAGGTCTAACAGAAACATCACCACAACCCATAAAATCCATTCCCGATTATCCTCGTTGATTGCAGGCTCTGGATAGCAAAACTTGCGACGAGACTGAAAACTATATTTATGATTCAGAAGGATAACTCCAAGGGACGAGTCTCTTGCAGCCTTGATTGAGCTGACGCAGTAACGGCAATACTCACGGTTCGATCTGCCCATTTAACTGAGGTGGTTCCTCTGGTGGAATCCTCCCTTTAGTAATTCCAGTCTTTCTTCACGCAGCTTCGTGAGAACCTTTATAAAGATGTCCAATGTCCAATGAAAGATATCAGCTTCTTCATTATCTCAATTTTCCCTATGAATCAGTATAGATATCAAAGGTATTCGATATCATCTTTAACCAGTTTGTTAGAGAAGTCGCTCTCCCAAATTATCACAAATTAACATACGTTTGACTTGGGAGCCATTGATGCTTCTGGACTGAAAAAGTACCACCAAATTCAAGTGCAAGTTGAGACTACATTGAAACTGATGAATTGTTAGAAGTTTCCGGGCTTCTCAGCCGTGGTCCGCATGTTTTGAGGCCTGACGTTTTGTCTGCATCTGCGGCAGACATTTTCAAAGGCGATACAGCAATGGTCGAAGTATCCTTCCCTGCTGCGAAGCTTCGATACGAAACGTCAGACCCAAAAACCTGCGGACCACGGATGAGGAGCCCGGAAACTTCTAACAATTCATCAGTTTCAATGTAGTCTCAACTTGCACTTGAATTTGGTGGTACTTTTTCAGTCCAGAAGCATCAATGGCTCCCAAGTCAAACGTATGTTAATTTGTGATAATTTGGGAGAGCGACTTCTCTAACAAACTGGTTAAAGATGATATCGAATACCTTTGATATCTATACTGATTCATAGGGAAAATTGAGATAATGAAGAAGCTGATATCTTTCATTGGACATTGGACATCTTTATAAAGGTTCTCACGAAGCTGCGTGAAGAAAGACTGGAATTACTAAAGGGAGGATTCCACCAGAGGAACCACCTCAGTTAAATGGGCAGATCGAACCGTGAGTATTGCCGTTACTGCGTCAGCTCAATCAAGGCTGCAAGAGACTCGTCCCTTGGAGTTATCCTTCTGAATCATAAATATAGTTTTCAGTCTCGTCGCAAGTTTTGCAATTCATTAATTGCCGGCCGTGAGAATCTAAAATCTTACATTGAAACTTTCAGTTGAGGTCTGCATAAACGATCTGTTCGATTCATGACAAGAGTTCTGTGAACCCAGCATACAGTTTTTTTCATTATAACGGCGTTTTATCGTTAAAACTCGTAACACTTGAATGTTACTATACTCATCAGGCTGGTAGATAGATTCTGAAGAACGGATTCATTTATTGATTATTGTCGAATAAGTTCATCTTGAGCTGATCTGAATGAATTAATATTTGGATCACACATTTACCCCTCCTGAGTCAGAAATCAACCAATTCAACCAAACCATCAGACTGGATATTTGAAAAAAATTACAATTTTATGAAAAGTATAGACTTTTGAGGAACTTTCGTCTTTTTCCCCTTCAAATCATTGAATTGAAAGTGAGGAAAGAAGTAACAACAAAAATCAGCAAACATCTTTGGATACATAGAGTTGTCTTCAATATAACGGCGTTTTATCGTTAAAACTCGTAACATTAGAATGTTACTATACTTATCATGCTGGTAGATAGATTCTGAAGAGCGGATTCATTTATTGATTATACTATTAGTATCATTATATTCAATGCATACCTGAAAGAATACTTCAGTTTTAGAGTTCATTCCTGATTATTTCAAGAACTCATCTCAACACTATTTTCAACCATTTATTCTCCCTAAAAAATTACTTTAACTCTATTGAAATAACCGACAATACGTAACTGTTACCCAAATTTTCAGGAGTGGATCCCCATCAGTTGGCTTCCATTCACTTCCAAACCGATACCCTCCTCCAAGATCAAAACGAGCAGCAACTCCAAGACTTTAAGCTAGACGACATCAGCCTGCAAGATTCAGTCCAGCAATCTCCTTCGTATCAATCCAGTCACTCGGTCAACCAAGAACTGCAAGCCGTATTGGACTCTCCGTTGCCCGAAAGCTTGGCGGAGTTCAGCACCTTCCACTCCACCAACAGCCTGGATATGCCTTCGCCCGGTTATCAGACTCATTCTCCGGCGCAGTACGCTAGATCACCGCATACTATAACTGCGCAGTCTCCACTGCAGAGCCCGCTGATAAGACACGATTCGCCGGGGTTCGCTTATCCCACACCTCCAGCTAGTCACGAAGGTCAAAGCCCAGGTTTCGGACAAAATACTATTCTTCCAATGGTGTCTCCTAACGCACAAGAATTCGGGCAGATTGTTGAGAGGGGTAGGAACTACTTTTTTTCACAATATCCAGATTTTTTGATTATTGTTACAAAATCATTGTCATTCATTCAGAGTTGGTACAAATATAAGCAGTACGACATTTGATGAGGGTTAGGAGGGAACTTTAGGAACATAAAAAAAATTGAAGAAGTTTTTTGGATATTTATTCCAAGTCTAACAGAATCATTATCATTGCTCAATTCATTCATACTCCCCTTCCTGAGAGGCGCGATGGGCGCTGAACTTTTAGGGACCCTTCATCGCTCAGCAGTAGTCCTCTATGTAATGTTGCTCATTGATGGAGAAATCATCCGTTTTTCGTAAACGAGGAAGTAGAGGCTTCAGCTTTCTTGAAGTCTATATATCGTCTTTGCACGATATGATGTCAGTTTTTCTGTCGAACTCAGTTGATTGATTGTTGAACAATTCAGAGTGAATTCTGAATCATTTTGTTGCTTGAAAATAATAACGAAAATGAAATTAACTTCACTTTCTGGCGGAATGTATGAGAATCATCACTCATTGATCGAAATAATGACTGAGATGAATATTTTATATATTGCGTAGACTTCGATGTTATTTTACTCAGGAACATGATTGATTCATCTCGTTATTTCTCTTAGTACTTCCTCAGGAATACGACAAATGACATCGTTGCTTTCTTATTACAATCATGAACTCTTTACAATAAAAGTTCCGAATATCTGTAGTGTAGTCAGGAGGAAGACCCACTATCAGGATTACTTGGTAGTCATTAAACACACGTTTCCAAAACCTTTGCTTTGAGTTAGGATTGGAGATGATCCGAATCCATTAGAAGCACATACAGAGCACCATGTTCTGTTTGATTATTCGGCGATTTGATTACTGATGCCAGCCTATAACGATGTTAGTACTCAATTCAATTCAATTTTAGCCACCAAGGAAGGTCTCTATACATTGAAGAGTATTAAGTTTTTTCAAATCTCAACTGAATTGTTGTTATTCTGAAATTGTTTCTGAAATTGTTCATTTCCGTTAACCAGATGACGAACGTCAACCCTCAGAACCACTACACTACCGAGAACCACACATATAATATATAGAATATATGAGAAAGTTCACTCAATATGAACAAAAATATTTTTAAAATACTTTTCTCCAGCTCAGATTTCAAGATTCCCACAGTGCAGAATATGAAATTCCAGCTACTGGATACTGTTCGCATTACAAACAAATGACAATGTACTCTCTGAAATGTAGAGATACGCTAGTCCGATTTTATATCGTTAAGGTGAATGCACGAATGTTTAGTAGTGTTTGGGCTTTCATCTTGATAGCAACGCACGAAGAGTTTTAGGGTGAAATAAGACTGAACGTCGACAGTCATATTTTCAGATGAAACTTCTCGTCTAAGTATCCTGTACATACGTTGAAATATCATGCTTCATATTACATTTGCAGAAGTTTTCGAAGATCCTCCGCAAGCGTCATCCCCCTTATCGGCAGCTTTCTTCACCTCGACCATGTCCAGCTCGGCAGCAGTGGAAGAGGCTTTGGAGGAGGTGCTGCCCGGAGAAACGCTATACCCCCTCACCAACTCGCCCTCCCCGCAATCCCCACTAGGATTGACGCCGGTCCCGTCTCCGATCTCGAGCATCGTTAGCACTTCGGTGCCGTCTCCCCATCCTTCAACTACTTTTTCTCCATCGCCGAACACCTCCACTTACTCCATGTCGAGCAATTGGTGCAACGGTGTGATGCTCCCGAATTCCGACGACCCCCTGCTCTCCAGCAGCCCCAAGGACTTCGTACCGAGGAAGAAGATCGAAATCAACGGTGTTCCACTCAGGCTGATCAGCAACAACGGTCTGATAGAGTTGAACAGCGCCAACTTTGCCGGCATTTTGGTGGACGCCAACGGTGAAATTAAGCTGATACAGACGGGCGGTAACAACTTTCAGTCGAAGAATTTTCTGGTGGCGAATACGCAGATAATTTCGCAGGATAACGGCGACGACAAGAGTAAAGTACAAAAAGTGATAAAGACTGTACAATGCGCGATTCCAACGAAACATATTGTCAACAGGCCTAAGCAAGTAACCGAAATCAAAAAAGAAGAAAGCAACGACGTTTTTCTCAGTCCCACTTCGTAAGTATCATTCATTAGTTGACTGAGCCTTTTCTATATTATAGTTTTAGAAATGAATTCGCTATCACGAATTATTTTTTCATATCATTCCTTTTCTATTCTAGAACTCAAACATTCATTCTTCCGAACAGTTTTTAATCGTTAGATAACTTCCGAGACTGAAAATCTTGAATAATTGAGTAACTTTCATATACACTGAGAAATTACCTTCTGTGGGTTTTCATAAAATTCTAAGAACGTTCGGAACTTCGATTAGCAGCCATCTTTGAAATTTCCACCAAAGGCACAATTCTGTTGTTATATTGGGGAAACACGACAAACTTTCACTGAATAATCGGTATCAATTGAACTCATCAGAACCGTTATTGTGTCAGTAGATAGACAGGAGGGCTTCTGTGATCCCCCTCCTCAGAAATTGTTGATGAATCAATGAAGTAATTCCTATTGGATGAACAGGACAAAAACGAAACTGACAGCCATACTAATCGGTATGCTTATATTTCTAGGTTACCATCAGTTATGACAACAATTATAGGAACTGTTCAATCCAGTACTGTTTTTTGTGGACGTTATTTTTCTTTTCTTGGATTTTCAATATTTCTTGCGATTCATTCTAGTCTCGGTGAAAAGTTTGATACATATTTAGGATACCTGCTAGTCCAGTGAGGGTTTCGAGAAAACGGCCTAGAACAGAACCTCTACAGCTACCCGTACTACACCAGTCGAAATTGAGGGCAACCAGGAGTAAGCCCCAAGGTTCTGCTCCCTATACCCCCCAACCAATACTCAACCCTCAGAGGCCAGGAACGGGACTTTTCTCTAATTTGAAAAATAAAAGTGAGTTTTTTATAGTATCTCCAATGTCCTTGTTGCATTTTTGCGTAACCCTCATTCAGAATCTCATGATGAATATTTGTCCTCTGTAAGGTGATGAAGGCGTTTCTTGGAGTAATGATCCTGTTCCGGAAAGTGACTCCACACCACACGTGAATATTGGCTCACATTTTCAATGCAAAATTCCCCATTTTACATCTGCTCCCAACAGAGGTAGTCCGGAACCAAGCTATGAAGATCTTCTCTGGGACCCAGGTATAAGCAGTTGTACCGACAGTGAAGGTAATATATTGTTCTTAATAAAGTTGGCTTGAAATTTCATTTGAAACTTGATTCAGAATTAGCTGGCATATTTTGTTCTTATGAAAATATTGCCATATTCGAAAATATTGTAGTTCCGACAAACATTATCATTTTTTACTCAATAATATCCAAAACAAACTTCGACTATCTCAAGTATAGGAGTCTACCAAAATATCTTTTCAATCTTGTAGTATTGTTCCTCAAAATACTTCTAAAACATAGAATTTGATGGATTATTCAGTGCTATCATTTTAGTCTAGGGGTGTGGGGAAGAATGATCTGGTCTTCAGCTGACTCAACCAAAAGTCACTGTATCACGTTGTAAAGGGCGACTAATTCAAAACTTTCCACAGTTGAGATCGATATTGAAATCTATCGATTTGATGTCAAAGGAAACATGAAATGCGCGAAATTATTTGTTCAAGAAATATCCCAATAATATCGTTCATCAACTATATTTTCACCCATGAAATAATGTGTTTCCAAAGGCAAATAATACATTGAATTTTATCTGAAAACTAATCTTCAGCGTGAAAAAGCTCCCTAGGTATATTACTTAGTAGTAGTGGTAGTTTTTGTATATTTGGAAAAAAAGTCGAGTCTGTTGAAATCAGCTAATTTGAGGGATATCTCAAATCCACAAAAAATCTTCAAGAGAAATTGTAAGTGAATCTTTGATATATACCGCAAAAGAGGTGGAGAGTTTCGAATTAACTACCGTGTATATATTTGGATGTTGTGCTTCAATAATGCAGTAGTTAATCATCATTTCATCATTGACTATCTGCAGTTGACATGTATCTGGATTTCGCCTGTTGCGCTGCAGTCCCTGGCGGAGGGAGGAACAAGGAGTATGCCATGCACCTTCTTCATATGTGCGGGGGAAACATACACGTGAGTTCGGTGTGCTTTAAACCATTCATACAATACAAGGTGGAAACGTAATCTCTATACACGACGCCACTTTTTTGTTTGCAGGGTTCGAAATTTGATATTTGAAATTAGTAGCTGATATTTTCAGCAATAAACTAATTGTATATGACTAAGGGATTGACCTGAAACTCTCTACATTTCTCTAGGCCATTCGATAGAACATAAGAATCATGAATACGAATCTGGATACAACAAAAATGAACCTCCTCTAGCAGGAATCTAATTCGAAGCGGGATCTGTCCGGAAAGGAGAGGGTTGCTTGTCTAATTGATATTCGAGAAAAATAATTTCATTTTTCTGTGTGCTGTTACTGGGTCAGTAATTATTGTGATCTTTCACCGAATGAGATACATCATTCGATGGGTCTCATCAAGAATATGTTTCCTGCAATCATTCAAAAACTTTCAATGCCAAATATCCCAAAGTATGAAAAAATTACGTGGAAATTATTAAATGATACCTTCCATTGGAGCAAATATGTTTTCATTCCTATAATAAATGCTATAATATAATGAAACCTAATGCGAACGGACGATAGATCTTAACTTTCCTAATAACTGTATGTATTTTTACGATCCCAGCTATGCACTGTACAAGATTAAGATTACTTTGGTTGCTACTACTTATTTTCTGAAGACAGTTTTGTCAATGTCGAAAATAAATCATGTTTTTTATTGAGAAAACACTCTATTGTGCGAATTTCTTCTGTTCATAAAATTGCTACACTTTACTATATAATAGCTTCTTAGTACAACACGTATATCGATTTTGTAAACCGTCTTATGAAAATCACTCAATTTTATTCTAATTACATTACCGTGAATTTCAATTCTTCCGTATCTTTTCATTCATTATTACATCATTTCAAATTATATAATATTCAATTCGATATACAAGGTATTATTTCTGATAAAATGACTGAACGTTCGAACACTACTGATGTGAGATTGTTCACAAAATCTTTTTTTTTACATAATGAATAAGTGGCAAGGCAAGACAAAAAAAATATACAAAATCATACATGAAGAGCACATATAACATAATAAGAGCACGTGTTAAATGAAGCAATTATCAAATAGTAGAAGGTCCAATACAATTTGAATTCCTCTTGACAAGAATGATTCTTTTTTTTTCTGCCGACAGAGCTAGCAAAATCGAGGTGAAATAATGATTCATTTTTCCTAGTATGATAACTATGAATTTCTAATTTCCTGGTTGACCAAGAATTTGACTCGATTCATTCGTTTACATTGACCTGAGAAATTTTCAAACTATCCATCATGAAATGTTCCAAAGGATAATATGAGACATCCCATATTAACAACGTATTCTATCTCCATACAGGACGCAATGTTACGTCTGATGCAGCCTTCGCCGAACCTTCCGACTGATCATCCCCTCCTAGCCTATCAGTATTGCGAAAGTGACAAATGGTCGTCTTCGGAAACTGAACAGTTTCACAAATCTCTGCTCAAATATGATAAGGATTTCCGCAGTATTGCTCAAGAGGTAAGTGCCGCCGAACAATTTCACGTTCAAACATTCGACATAGTCGATGGGCATACTTCAACACTTGCGTTGAATTGAATCATCTTTCGAACAATCCTTTGTATCACCAAAAGCAAATGCAGGATTTTCTTCTGTGAAGAAACCTGCACTGGCACCTGGTCGGATATAATTCAATGCCCTTCGTCGTAATAAAGAAAGAGCAGAAGATATACCCATATAATGCGTACTAGCGAGAGACACTAGAGGGTTCAAGTTCTTTCCCTGGGATTCCACACCCAAGAGTTATGATAGCAGCAGCTTTGAGAGAGAAATGAATTTGATTCTGAAAAAATAGAAAAGCTTTTCAATATAAAACACCCTGTTTGTGGGTCTGACTCGCACGATAGCTGATAATAATAATTTCACAATTTCCAATCGTACAGATTTTAGATATCTTTGTATTATTTGAACTAAATATTATGAACAAATTTTTCATATATCAGAAAATGCCACTCTTTATCTGATATGTCATTTTGATGGAAGTTTGGAAAGCGGCATCGATATGCTTGCCATATAATATGTCACACCATCACCTAATTTTTATTCTTGACTTGCAGAAAGAAAAACACGCAATTTGTTTTCAAATCAAGCTGTCTCTGAAACTATAATAGAATGTGGTGGTGAAATATATGGTCGATATTCATATAGAAACCTGATGAATAGTTTATATTATTTGTGGCTGGTTGAATTTCTAGTATGTTTATCATTTCTGCACAATGATTTCAGGTATCCAATATGTAATTAAATATGGGATTAAGGAATTATCAATATCATTATTGTATGCTAGGCTGTATCAGCGTCCAGCCCTCAACATATCCGAGCCCAACTTAGTGATTTCGATCTACGAAATTAGTACACAAATATGTAAAAATCACTTAGATAGTCAACAGCGATGAGGAATTTCACTCGTTCGATTTTTTTCAACTTGACGTCAGCAGCAGATTTTTCAATTATGGACAAGTACAGCTTGTCCAATCCATCTCTGTGAAGTATACTAAGATAAAAACACACCTATTATATGTGTTCACTGTGTTGAAATGTATTCCTAGAAAGTGTTTTTTCTTTCATCATGGTCTAGACTACCAGTCGGCAACTGGGAACGTATCTGAGTTTGTGCCAAGATGGATTGGACGGGCTGTACAATATAATGTCTTCTCGATGGTTTCTGCAGAATTAAGAAAAATATATGTAACTGTAGAACTATTGAAAATGAAATAACTAGAAGCAAAGCATCCCAATTCAGAAGAAAAAAAAATAAAAATATTGAAAAATTGGAGAAAAACAATAAAAATATTTTATCGATTTGATATATAACTACTGAGCTAGGAACAATAATATAACATAAAACAAAACACTCACATTTTATTCAAACATGTATAGTATGAAAAAATGAAATAACATAAAACCAAATATCTTATACTATCTATCGGTTAGGAATATCAAAATTGTATGATTTGAAACTGTCAAGAACCTCGCGAAACAAGCAGAATTGAATTTCACTTCTTCAAAAATATTGTCCTCAATGAGTCTGGTATAGGAGCCTACCGAGAAAATTTTTCGATATTCCGGTGGTACAATTCGACACTGATAGACAGTCACAATCATATTGTAGAGCCAAGCCTCAATATAATAGTAATGATAATACAACATAAATTATTTCGTAAAATATTTTTGAGAACCTCTGAATGCATTGAGAATTGAAAAATCCCAACTCAGATGAACTAAAAGTAAAGTATACCTTATAGTAACTGCAAAGAAGGATATAATTTTGATTGATCTTCTTTTGGTTTGGTGATTCTAATTTGAATTGAATCATTAATACATTTAATTTCAGATTCGAACGAAAACTATAAAGCAATGTGTGCAGTTTTATTACGTCTGGAAGAAAGTTTGTGCTGATGAATATCGTCGGATAAAACAAATGAGGGAACGAAGATACAGTCACCTAAGGAATTCGGAATCAGAAATGGATGAGAAGCTCTATGCAGATGCTAAATTGTTAGGGGTTAGTAAATACCTCATGTCCAGAATGAATATTTCATTTTCAATCATACATTCGTCTGAAGCGTGTTGAATGGCTCTTTTTTTCAGCTTAGCAATAATGGCCTTGAATTTTGGGTGATTGCAATATTAGTTATTCTCATAGTTATCCATAATCAATATCTCATTTCATTTGATTGGAAAAGAAAATGGTTATTCATTTCATTCATATTTAACCAACAGATTGCTGACAGTGGATCTCCAATGCCGGTGCAAGAAACAAGAAATTTCGTTTGTGAATTTGCAGACTGTTCCGCTGTAAGTATTTCACATATATATATTTATATAATTCAAACAGTTGAAGGAAAACATCTCAAACATCGAAAACCAGTCAAGCATGGTGTGTGTGCCAGGAAAGTGATAGTTTTCAGGCATATATCTGACTATGTGAATCTTCAGTTGGAGTATTTAAGCACCCCCAAAAAAGATTCAGTTTCTCAATATTTTACTTCATGATGAGAGAAAGAAAAAAAAGCAACCAGATGTCGACCCGTTCCTTGAACTATTATTATTTTGAGTTAGTGAATAAATATTTTGTTATATTCAAAAGCATGATGACTTTTTGAGTGGTGAGAAGTTCTGACAAACTGTTTTTTGCTTATTCTTATCTAATTATAGATGATTCATTTATTTTCACATTGATATGGAGAAGAAAAAGCCGTAAAGTTTCTGAAAATTTTATCATATGTATTTTCATAGAAATAAATAAAAATTTAGATCGTCTTTATGTTTCGATGAAATTTTCCTGTCATGTTCAAATGAATTACCAAAGAAAACCCGATAACTTCGTAAGTGTACTGAATACATGATTCAAATGATAAAATTAAAAAAATACAATTGTTTGTATTGAAATATGAAAAAGAAACGTGTAGAGTGATTTCTAATTGCTGCTAGGATAATAATTGATCTCTTTTGAATGTTCTCACTACATCAGAAGGTTACAAACTTTCCGATCAACAACATTGAACACAACAATTTATTAAAGGGCCAGAATTTCAAGTTTCTAATAGGTCAAGATGCATATATTCCTGGTGCGATCTCCGAATCGATATTGTTTCGTCAAAAACTCTAGACGCGTTCAAACATATCCACGGATGTTACTGCGATTTCCAGTAGATGGTACAAGAATCGAATTCTGTCATCTTTTGACCAGCTATTTGTCATTTCCAGCAGTTTTCTTAGTTATTTTTCGTTTATCTGCAGTTGCTTTCAATTATTAGTTCTTTTCCGTTTGTTTAGTATTTATTTCAAGTGCTATTTTGAATAATGTTTCATAATGGATACAAAATAAAACATTAAAAACAAATGTACTCAAGTTCAACTGGTCAATATCTAGCATTAGTAACAAAGGTTGTTACATGCCCAGTAAAAGGATGCCATAACAAAAATTTAAAATCATGGAATAAAAGTTTTTTCTGGAAAGTGTTTTCAAATACGATCTTCTTGTACAACGCCATAATAGCCTGCATTATATCTGAAGCAGCACCGAATATTGAGAATTTCTATGAATTCTGATATTAAATTCTTATTACATATATCAAGAATATAAAGCAAATGCATCTATCTATAATATATGTATCGAAATGTCTGTTTAGATTAGATATCTGCATTTACGTCTAAACAGAAACTCACCAAAAATGTAGGGAATTCTTAGGTGAGCACTCGTGCAATTTTTGACAGAATTCGTGTATCTTTATCCTTTATTAGGAAGAGTGTTGAAAAAAGAAAGTAACACATTGACTCTGCACGAGTTGTTCTAGAGAACTCGCTAATAGAAATTTCTTCAGACTTCATAATGTCATGTGTCTAGAGTTGCCGCTTGATGCCATTTGTAAAGAATATCAAGAATGTGAATTTCCCTGGATGTCATTATCAAGTGAGCGGTAGGTCTAGCGATTTTGACGAACACATTAATATTGTACTAGTATAGAAGTCATTTCACCAGGAATATATGCATCTTGTAGTAGTTTATGTGGTCTGATGTAGAAGAATCATAATGGCTCAACAATACCTCTAATTACCGAATAGAATAGAAGCAGCATGATGAGTATAGATGACCCAAGTACCGAATACGAGGTCTGGGTGAATAAACAGACCATTTTGCCTTAGACGTACTCTTCTTGGATCAGTTGACTAATTTATTCACTCATTACCCTCAGAATAATTTGAGTTTTATGTTTGTCTCAACGGTTATCAAACTATGACAATTCTTATCGTAGAGTCAGCTCCGGCGATTATATTGTTGAAGTAGTGGGACTGGGGGTCGATTCTCGAGAACCGAACGTACACGCTCGTGGTGTTCGCAGTTCAGCACACACATTTCATATCGCTCTACGTTATTCTGAACGATACGTTCGTCGAACGTACGGTCTCGAGAATCAGACCCCTGATCATGGGGGTTCCACATGCCATTGAGTACTTCCACCGATTTTCCACAATACACTAGATATCTTGAACCAGCAAACTCAGAGAGCCTTCGATTTGTTTCCCTTGCTCAAAGCACACGCTCACTCAATTCACGGTCCAATGAATAGGAAATTACTTGAAAGAAGGTCCATTGACGGGAACCACTGATAATTTGTGGTCGACGTTTCGACCTACATAAAGACATCATCAGATCACCGAAACAATATTTCCTCTCAGACATACGTAGAAATGTTTGACTATTTTAGCAAATCAAAATTTTTTTTCAGAGTTTCAACTCCCGAGCGGCATTGAACGGTCACATACGGATACACGGCGGCACGACCAGGAATTCTCCGACTCCTTCGTCCACCACGTCGGAAAGAAGAATGGCGCCTCCCTCGCCGGTGGTACTACCTCCCGCCAGCTCGACGTCGTGCCACCCCGATTCGACGGACGAGTACCCCTGTAAGATATGCGGGAAGTAAGTGTACACGATTCGTCCTATCAAAAGGTAAATGATCGGTGTGTTGCGTCCTCTGCTTACGTGCTAATACTATTCGTTACTATCGAAATACACAACGTCCAGTGTGCGGAACAAGGTATTTTTTTCTGTTCCGATGGTGGTGCGGGTGGTAATCGGTGGTTGTTCAGATTTTCTTTTGGTTTATGTGACAGTCGTAGCTTTATAACTAGTGATTTATTCATAAATTGTTGTAATACGGTAATTAATTTCAACTTGACCCTTTCAATTCTATCGTGCGTGAGTCTCTCATCTCACCATCTATCTTTTTTTATCGTTTTCATTACGGATCGCCGATAAGAGTCATTCCTGATTACGACGAAGTATTAATCATGGATATACTGTAGGTACCTCAAATTAAATCTTAGAAATCGCTTTAAAAAAAAAAATTAGCTCATCTATTCAACTTTATTATATAATTTGAACTTGCTCAGTAATGTATGAATTTTTCAATGATGATATGCAATGAGTCATGCTACCGATCTGACACTTACATTACAATACAATTACAATACATTTTCTGAATTTTTCCCGTTGAACTCCTAACAAAACTGAAGCATTAATATAATTATCTGCGTCTTGCAAAATATCTCTAGTAATTGTTGTATACAGCAAATAATGCTGAGCTAGGATCTATGCAACGTTACTCACCCCTTATGCGTGGTTTTTCTGGGTTCTGACTACTATGAAACGTGTGAAGACGGAGGTCCCAATTACGGCAGAATAATCCTCGAGATATCCTTCTCTTTGACTTATTTGAAAACCAAATCTGCGATCCTGCCAATCGACTACTGACAACTGCGATAACTCTATGAAGTCATTGACTGCATAGCTCAGTTTTATAGAATTCAAACTTTTCTCTACTAAAAAAAGAGTCGAATACCTCTCTCGATATCTCAAGAAGTTCCTAAGAGTTGCATATGCGTATCATTGCCTCATCAAGGTACACGAACAAATCCACTCCTATATCCCGATTCATGAATCGTTGCAATGTCGCAGGGGGCCTATGTAGGCCTTATGAGAGGCGTGGGATTATAAACATTATGTCAATTGTATTTTGTGTTCCATAGAATATGTATTCATTCATTGAAAAGGTATCTGAAACACGACCTTACGAATCAATTAAAACTCAATGATCTTGGTGTTATCATAAAATAAACTGTACAATTATTTATTCGTTGTTCCCACCAATTCAGTTCTCCCTTAGAAAGACAGTGTATCGAATCATTGATATTTCAGATGTATAGAAAAAACAACCGAAAGTCTTAGTTTTGTTATTTCTCCTGTGGAGGATTTTCTCGAGCTTCAGAACAAGCATATCAATATACATCAAAATAATTTGATTCACATAAAATGAATATCCTGACTTGTTTTATACGACCTCTTTCGATTCGAGTGAAAAACAGTATTTTGTTTGTTTTAATCATATATTCTAAGGATTATTTCAAGAATCGAGATCCCACTATTCTTTATCAAAAAACACTTGTGACGATGTATAAACAGTTTCTATTCTATCAAATGATGTTGTCTCTTCTGATCACATGTCAAATCGTTAAATTTTGTAGGTTGTTCATCTCTAGGATCCTACATGGGGTATCAGAGATTTATATAATCTTAAGAAATAACCGATTACCACCTGTATCTCTATCAATTATTGTATCTCCCGAGCAACTTAGCGGGAGATACCTATTTTTTAGTTCACTACAATATTTCATTACGTCTTATTTCACTCAAGCATGCGTTTCTCATGTACTTATACTTTGGGCCGAACTTCTTTGAGCTACTGGCTACGAAGACACCATTTCATGTTCAGTAGATATCAGATCCGAACTGCCACACGTTCTGAAAATGTTCCAAGAATTTGACAGATCTGCTACCGCTACAGTTTTCTCATCTTTGAATTATCTTGGGAAGTCATGAATTTCAATTTATGATTTATATGGATTTCGAATATTCTAGGGCTCCGAAAAAGTTTCATCTTTAGAACTTCTTATTGTCGTTTTTGAAGTAGTACTTTCGAAATACAATTGCGTAATTATTATACCCAACCATTTCACTATATCATTTTATTGACACTCCAAAAGGAAAAAAACTATTGGGAGATAGAACACCACCATTATGTACAAATACTACCTAGGAATGTAAAGAGAAATAAAAGAAGAATGCATAATGGAGAGAAGGTGAGGAAGAACAGCAATAGAGACAAAAATGAAATATGGTATGAATATGAATCAGTTCGAATAGTTCAAGAGCACCCATAAGCTGTAAGTCTCTGAGCATTGAATCCTTCAAATTTGATGGCAATCTTTACTTAGTCAACTAATTGTCATCGAATGAATGGGTGCATGCCGTCTTTAGATCAGGGAAACACTTGAATTCGTTTAGCTTCGAGAAAACAGCAGTTTGTTGGGATGTGGTTTGCTCACTTCAAAAAGGAACGTCAGAATGAGAGGGTGTTGAATAACTGAATTGATAACAGGTTTTGGCCCCCTAGTGGAACGTAGGTCATCATGCACAATCCTACTATCAATAGATATACTCGATTATGGTAAACCAAACTAGAGAATAATGAGTTTATTGCGGAGTGTGCAACAGCAACAGGTTGAATCGATGACTACATTTATCTCACAACTTTGGATCCGCTCAAAATATGTTCGACTGGATCCGATCCACCTAATGGGTATATACCGTTTTCGGATTGGATAACCACTCAAAACATTTCCATGAAATATACGATTGGACCCAACTGAAGAGAAGTGAAATTACGAGATAAACGGATTTGAAATTGACAATTTCAGGTGAAAGTAACAACAACATCTTTATTTTTCCAGTTCAATTCAATTTTTGAAAGTAACAAACCTCAGATTAACTGTTTATTGTTTCAATTGTCTGTTATTTGATGAGTTATCTTCCTCAAAGTGCAACTTTGAGGCATTCAACAGGAGAAAAAAATTTTACTTATACTCATAACCATTACCACCTAGCGAGCAGAACGGAAGACAAATAATTGTACATTCTGGATATCAATTCTCTGCACAAAGGCAGGAAATGGTTTACTTCTGTGAAGTCTACAAGGGCTGACAGTTTTTTCCTTCCTGGGGCAACTTGCAGTACAGAGCTTGACACTAGACAATCATCACTTTACGTTCCACTGGGGTGATTTCTTAGAAGAATCGTGTTCAATGAATGATTCCATTTGCCTTCTAGAGTATTTTCCTCCAAACCCTACGAGCTGTTCAGCTTTTCCATGCTGAAGGCCACCAATAAAGTGGTTTAGGCTTTTCTTTTGGAAGGACATCACCTTCACAATTACATTCTTGATAACCCTATGAATTGGCACCCCCGTCATGATTACTCGATTAATCTATGCCAATTGCCTTGGGTACTGTTTGTAGGATATTTTAATTTTTCAACTCACTACCATATGACTTTAAGAACCAACTCTACCTCCCTCGCTTTACAGACTAGTAAGAATCAGCAACACCCGGTATATTTACGGTGGGGCACTTTACCATTGCCATTGTGATTCCCAGATTCCCTTGTGATTGCAGTTTTTGCAACTAAACGGGTGCAGATGCATTCCATGGTTCAGAGTGTGCTGATTATTGGCAGATATCTGCCTGGGTAGGTATAGATAGACTAGCTGTTGGGAAAAAACAATTAAAAAACTTGTAGTAAATCTGTCAAATTCTTTCTTCAGAAAGATTGAATATTTTACGTACTACTGATCATTGAATATTTTCGATTTTAGACAAAAAAAATGCACGTGAGCATGTCACAACATCATTACTGCCGATCACAATGCCGAAAAAAAAATAACGACCAACGTATATTTTGGTATTTCGCGGCATTCACACTGCCTCACGCCAAAATCCGTTCTGGTACTTACAATACTCCTATTCCAATCTCGAGCTGCTTCTTTTTTTAATTTTGAGTTTCATTTTCCAACTTTCCTATTTGCCTTCTGATTATTCACAGGGTGGTTCAGCGTCTGAACTTCGTAGATGAGTAAAAAAAATAATTTTTTCTCGATTCATTCGTAGATGAGTACAAAAAAATATTGAAATTATATGCATAGCAAACAAATGTCTTCACATAAAATATACAGATATACCAATACGCAAAATATATTAATCTTTAAAATACCGTTACTTGAAATTTGCAAAATCACCAATCTGATTTCATACCGCATACAATCTGTCAAAATCCCAAAAAAACAATAATTGCTATCACTCTACTGTTATTCGGATAATTCATCGATGTTATGTTGTATTATGCAGAAAAAGCTGACCAATCCTCTACTTTTCCATCGTATAGGATTTAATCGTGGTTGAGTTCACTAAACGAGAATGTGTTACCAATATTATGAATTTCAATCACTATTTATTTGAGTCATTATTATCTTCGCATATTGAATTCGTATTTTTCAAATCTTATATGATAAAATTGTGAGTTCTTACATCGGAAAGCCCTTGATTCTAGAGAAGAAATGGTTCATAGGAAATAATATAAATTTTTCCATGAGAAAACCCTTATATAAAGAGTACGATAACAATTCAATATGAATGACCTTTTAACTTTGTATTTTTCGTGAATGGGATAAATGACACAATCTTTACTTCCCGAAATACGTCTTCACTGGTGCAGAATTAATTTTAATTTTCTTCAATTCGAAGTGGAAGAGACTCGAACTTGACTCATCCAGAGTAAAATAATATTCAAAAATAGTCAAGATGAATCCGAGTCAGTTCCACCTTGAACTGGAAAAACTAGGCAACAGGCCGAAGGAAATATCTTCTACTTCAAAATCAACAAAATTACAGGTTTCTATAATTCATTTCAAAATGGCAAATTCAAAAGGCCCATCAGAGAAAGTGACTACGTGACATTTTGATTCATGTTTCATCATTTATATCAATTTTAAAGGAAACTTCGAGACGGTGGGCTGACTTTATGTCTTCCACTGTATATTACTTGTTTAATTTTCGTTATTGTGGAGATGATGATGAATGCAGATTTAGGTATATATGATCTCTAAAGAAACCATGAATACTAAAGGGTCAGTATTGGTAGGTACTGTGAGAAATAATTAAAAATTATCATCAAATATTTTTCTCTTTCTGTATCTCGTTAAGTAGACATAAGATTCTTGAAATTCACATCATTATTGTTGAGAGGATCAACTTTCACCAAAATTGGAAATTATTCTCTGACATATGAACACGGTCTTTTTTATTTTGACACCAAGCAGCACTACCGATGTGGGCTATTTGATTTGGCATCTGAAAAATCACTTCTATCGAGTTGAAGTGACTTTTTTATTGATGAGGAATATCGCTGAACCACCCTGAACAATTTATTGTACTGAACGTGTTTCTTATTGGCAGAGTGTTCACAAAAATCAAGAGCCGCAGTGCTCACATGAAATCCCATCGACCACCCGATGCCGAACCTGTGAAAAGAAAGGATAAAGAACCCCCCTCATCATCTACCAGCTACGAACTTTCCGTGCCAAGCCCGTTTAGTACTTAGTCATAGATCGAGTTTTATCATCCTCAACTTAAAAAAAAATCATCAAATAAATCAAAAGCAGGTAAACGGCAATCAAAAATTAATAACAGTACGAGTCAGATCAAAACGAAACATCTCACATTTTTCGAACAAAAAGACATGTTTGTTACTCAAAAGTTAGAGAGCGTAGGTAAAAAAATTATAGGTAGAGTAGTAGTGTACAAATTACAAACCACATATTACAGAGATTTATATTTAATATTAAATAGGGGTTGTGTTACGTTACGCGAGCGTAACGTTAGTGCCTTTCGATTGTCGAGTGAGACACTATTCAAAAATGCATGATTGCAATCAACATCACCATCAGAGATCTGAGATAAAGAAGTTAATGCTCAGAAAAAAGACAGAATACATCAAAAACCTCACTCAGAAGGCAAAAATATGATCCATGCAGAGGTTCAACAGCTAATGTAACAGTCTAATCTTGAATCAGATTTTTTTTAGCTGTTCATTTGTTCGTCCCAAAAAATATTAGAGCTTGTGATACATAGGACTATGACGACTCAGCTATAGGAGTGATACAGTACACAATCTCGAAAGATTAAATCTATACAATGATATAAAAAATATAAACGATTGAATCTATGAAAACACTAGCAGAAGTATTTTTATTTGAGAAACAATTCTAACGTTAGTTCAAAATCAAATGCCTTCGAATGTTTTTGAATTACTTTTTAGTTTCAATGCTTCCTTATGCTTGTCGAGGTTAAAACTATTTCAGTCAAAAGTCATTTGAAGAGCTAGAAGCATAAGGTTATTCAAAATATATTCAATGGTATTGAGGTGAAATATTGGGAGAAACAAATATAAATGAAGAAATTGAGAAAGTTGACTTACTTATTTCATTATTTGTTCCTGATTTAATTTTTGACTTACTCAAGATAAGTCTACAAATACATTTCATTTAAAAACCTGATCATTTCACCTTCAGCTACTTATATTTCTCTGAGATTAAACAACAGATATTAATATGAGATGATATGTTCTTTCAAAAGATGACTGAGAAAAGATTTGTTTCTCATTTGAGTTTTTCAGTTATGAAAGAATGTAGGCTTTGACGGCCGGTGTTAATACATCTTCGGTTTTTTGGGCTTGAGGGTCGTGTGCTGGAATTTTGACTTCCGGAGCTTTCGGCGACAACTGCGGTAGCCATCTCCAGAGGCGTGGTCTTAGTTGAACTCCTCTATGTGAGTTTACTACGATTGTTTTCAGTCACATAGAGGAGTTCAACTAAGACCACGCCGCTGAAGATGGCTGCCGCAGTTGTAGCCGAAAGCTCCGGAAGTCAAAATTCCAGCACACGGCCCTCAAGCCCGAAAAACCGAAGATGTGTTTTTCAGTTATGTTCGAATGCGAAATTAATTCGATCCTGGGAATAAGTGAGAATTAAATTCAATCACAACTATTAAATGAATCTAACTGTTAACTAGTCCTCGTTCTCCTCAGCAAAACCTGTAAAAAACAAAATATTGATGTTTGCAATCAATTCACGAAACTGTGATTTTCATATTTCAAGTTTTTGACGTTTGGAAGATGTCGATTACCTGAAAAAATGTTTGCACATATTTCGAAAATAATTTTCCACCTTATGGAAAAATAGACGTCTGCATGGTTACAACAGCCAAACCGAGTATGAGTATGAACGAAAGGTAATTCGTTGATTATCAAAAATCGGTAAAATAAGGAGGCCGAATTAGCAAAAGCAAACTTTCTTTACCGTAGCAAAAATTCCATTCGGAGCCAAATCGCATTTCTGTTGATTGATACTGATTGAAAACATTATCGAACATCTTCATTAGGAAATTATTATCAAAAGTTTTCAATTATAATTCAGGAAGTAAAGGCTCTACTCGAGGCTGAGGTTTATGGTATATTCTTGAAATATCATTTTCCGAACTGTTTGAGCAATAGATCTGAACTCAAAGTGTTAATCAAATATCAAAAACGGCCATAAATAATTTATTGTAATGAACTATACGTATTATATAACTACAGCAAAACTATGAACTTGTCTGAATTCAACTTGCAAAAAGAATAATCTTAGTGGATTTGCTCAAAAAAGAGAGTGTTTTAACTTTTCTTTACATCATTAACAACTTAGATATTAGATTAATTGAAAAATATATGAGATACCTATCATTTTAAATGAACTGCTATTAATACTACTCATGTATTAACCTTAATCTTAATAGGAAATGGTTACATTTGGCTCTTAGAATGAATATTCTTATAAAATTAGGACAAAAATATATAATTACGAATATATATGATCGAATATGTGCCACAAAGATGATTCAAGACAAGTCCACCGTTTTGTAATTTTTTTAACTCAAAAGTACCGAACGTGCTGTAAGCACGGGTACTCTTAACTCTGTGTTGTGATCTTTTTGAAAGTCTATTACTATGAATCTATCTATATTAATACTTGATATAATAAAATGAATATTTGTACATGTTACTGTATGTATGATATTAGAATTAAATTTTAGAGGTCTGCGCACAGCTGGTAGCAGATCGAGATTTCCATTTAAAAAATGACAATCCTCTTTAATTTAATTTACGTATTTATGTATCGGTGTTTTTATTACGTGTCTGAGAGACATTAAACTTAGGTTAAGCGCTTATCCTCTAGAAATATCACTGTTGAATGTTTTCAAGCAAGCTGTATGTTTTCTTGGGCTCACTGAAATGTTAGCATGTAGGTTAGGTACACTATGATCGCTGCTCCAGCTTGCGACAGACCACCAGACTGGGCCAGAGTTTTGGTAGTCTAGGTATCAGGTGCTCAGATCTATCAATTGATTGTTGTTATATTCAATGTACCTCCTGAGAACTGACGGTCGTTTTCTTGAAATGTTTGCTGGAATACTTATATGTGCTTTCTTCGATTACTAGATCTATATTCAACAGAACTGACACTATATTCCTTCTCATACTGACGAGTCATATTTGCACAGTAGATGAAAAATATCCTTAAATTGCATGTGAATAGGATAAAAACATAAATTGTGTTCACACGTCTGAAAAGGAACCTGATATATTCTGGAAAAATTCAGTTCAAGATCACCTGATTACAGTGAATAAAACTCATAAAAAAAGCAAAAAAGTTTTTTTTATACACTTAGAAAAAATCATGTACCTACTTGCATATCTCTAACGTAATTCTTCTGGACCATTTTTCTTTCATCTGATCCCACTCTTGCTATCTCGAAAACGCTGGGATGGATCTATTGATTTAGACAAACGTTGACTATTTTGGTAGACAATGAAGGTCTTTTATCTCGAATTGTGAGTATCAATTTTTTCCACGTTGATTTAAAATAATATGAAAATAAGTCGAAATATGTTTGTGCTGTTTCCTATTCGTTATGACTTGACAGATCTGATATTGAACTTATTCAATTTGTTAATTTCAGTAGTCACATGTGTCATGTTATTTCTATTCATAAAAATATCATTCATATACAGTCCTCATCAGAGAGGCCTGAAAAATTATAGAACAATGGTCGTATTAATTGACCACCAAATTTTTCCAACCCTATCAATAAAGATTATTTATCGTGAGGCTTCACACAAGACGAACAAGTCAGTCAATTGATGAATTCAATGATTATATTTTAAACTGTAGGAAAGTTGGCATAAGCATACTACTTCAAGAGAAATTTCGGAAAATTTGTACCCTTGTATTAAGATTTATTGATTACTAGTCCTTCGTAGTGGTTTTTTAATAAATAAAAAAAATATTCTCCTGATGCAGGGCAGAATTTGTGAACGAGACTTGAAATAGAACAAAAAGTTCTACGACAATTTTTGTTTACTTCCGTCTGTTCAACTAATCGTGTGGGTCTTACTGTTAACCTATAGCAGTAATAGGATTAAGCAAAAAAAATGTCTGCAAATGAATTATGGATTCGATAAACCCAAATTAGGACATTTAAGTTTGTTATTTATTAACCAACGGCCGCAGACTCACTTTCAGAATTAGGATCTACAATCACTGAACAGATTCACTATTGTGTTAATCAGACAACGAAAGATAATTCCTAGGGTAGAGATCGGTGTTTTCTATTTTCTCGTTATGAGAGCAATCACATATTCTAATGAATGTTTTTCAAAGTGTCAGTTCTTGTTTCAATGTATCACCACGTGTTAAGACGGCCTAAGAAACCCCTCTGTCAACTGGATATTAAATGTTAAGTGTTAAAAAGACCGCCAGTTCTACCAGTTCATCTTCTGTTATCAGTATGTAACCTGACACTTATTTTCAGTGATATTACTTAAAAAAGTCTATTATTCATGTGAGTATATCATCGATGTTTTCTCATTTGCTGTCTCTGGAAAACGTAGTAGTTTTAATGTATGTTTTATAAATTCAGTGTGTAACAGGTAAAGCACTACTAATGCACTCGGTCTTTTCTCAACTCCCTTCAGCTATACGAATGCAGTTTTCTATTGGATACCAACAATTTCAATATCTTATATAGAAAAATCTCAACACATTTTATGTGGAAGTATATTCCTTGGACGACATATAGAGATAGTATTGACATACGGTACACATAAAAGAGTCACTAGAAGATTATTACAAATTGAATTTTGTAATTTTTAATCATTATCAGTTTAATGTGAATCACAAGAATATAAGCATTGCGGATCAAACAATTTCTCAAATGATTCTGCCAATGAAGTTTCGAAACTATTTCTATCATATTGTTTCTGAATATTTCTCTATTATTTGGCTTGTAAGGCATTGTCAAAATTCTGAATTGTGATGCTAGATTTCTGTGGTGCTAAGCAACCATGTAACAATTTTGGAAATCCTTTACCGGGCATACCATTTCCGAAAAGCCAATATAATTTTAATCCTTTGCAGATACTGAATATATCTTCAATATAATTCCTGGTACTCTTTCTCTACGGAGTACTGCATGATATTCAACATAAAAGTTTCATAATTATTTGGTGTCCATCAGGATATTCTTAGAGAATAACAATCAGCAATTTCGTTGATCCCCATGAAACAATGGACTTATATCTTACCTAGTGCCAACAAAGTGTCACGTAACATATTTTAGTTTTAAAGCTTGTATATTTGTAAATAGGCTAAATACTGAAACCTATATTGTACTAAAACAGTTGGCAATTATTATATTTTCATAACAATTGCCAAACCCCATTTTTGTAAATGTTTGAAGTTTTATGGTTAGATTTCGCCAAAAATTATTTAACCCCTACATCGCCATTGCGTTGATTTAGTAGTGGGGACGTGTAGTTTGCAATAAGCTAAAGTACTTACGTGTTTATGTAAAGTATACTCAAAAATTATCTCCCACTTTCGTTTTCAAATCTGCGTCCATCATAACAACTTCAGAATATCGATTTGGATGTGATATCGGAATGTATGGCAGTTCAGTTGAAAGTATAATAATATTGATGGACGATTCGAACACAGTTCCTACAATTTTAGAGAGGATGAGGTTATAATTCATGATATGCTCTGCTTCCCCTAGGAGTGAATAGAAAGTAAATAGTACCGTTGTAACAGAGTACAAACATACCAGTTTCTAACACATCATGTCTTACTGTTGAAGGCTAAAAGATGACCAAACTTTTCAACATTATTCTGAAACGGTTTCTGCCTAGGATGATTGGAAACTCTTTCTCACAAGCATAACTTTTTTTTCGACCCGAAAACATTTGTTAAAAAGATTTTCAACAAAAATAATATTTGTCACCCACAAAACTGTAAACATTCAAATTAGTACATAAATGTTCATTCATTTCGGTATATTTGTCTTATGAACAAATCGAAATCATTTTCCGGAGTTACGTATGTTGGACCCAAAACTCTGTAGAAGCGATCGAAGTTTGCTTTCCAACCAGCCATTGTATTGATTGAACTACTGGTTTCTCGTTTTCTACCCGTACCTGAGATTGAAAATTTAATTCTTACAATGAATCAATGCGGCTGTGACAATACGATTTCTCGACTAACCATAAATGGAAGTGCGTAAGTGAATCGAAAACTCCACCCCTCGAAACATGTTCAAAAATATGTCATCATGATTGCTTGCAACCGCTTTGATCATTTGTTTTTCCTATTTCTTCAAGAAAAGTAAATGGATTCCTCTTTGTCTACGAAAAGATGTGCGAAGATCATGTTAAATGTATCATTATTATTGTTCTACATTCATGTTTCGATATAATTAAAATGTGCTCATTTTATATCAATATTGAAAAAACTGTAAATCTTTAATCGAATGTCAATAAATGTAGCTCAAACTTTCAATATTTTTTTCATAAGTCTTTAGATTTTTATGACTATGTCATATACACAGTGTGTTCATGAGAAATGTTTTTATTGCAGTTGTATTTTCTAACAAAAATTAATGAACAATTTGTAGCAGATTAGTTTGTTAGGTAAATGAAAATGTCAAGGTAATGGACAATCTTTTCATAGTCCAGGATGAACCACTATGAGCCACATTTCATCTTCTCTTCTGTTTGGTTTTGAAATGGCTTTCGAAAGATGAGAAGTGTATTTTGTCTCATCCTGTACATTGAAATATAAATGCAATAAAACGTTAATATTTGCAGTGCAAAACACTTTTAAAGCGTTTTTAAATATTTAACTAAACTTAATTTCATTCTTGTACTAAACTTAAGTATTTAAATAATTTTACTGTTTTGTTAAAATGTTTTTAAAAAAAAAATATTTGTTGTTGAATTCTGTCCAAGAAATATTTCCAAAAGTATGTTCAGAAGTGTATATGTATATACCTGTATTATTGTATGCACAATAAAATATGGCGTTGTAATTGGAGGATGTTTTCTTTAAATGGAATGCGTTCAACTTCTTATATTCTAGTGATTGCCATATTGATGTTCAATATAATCCGAAATCAGTTCATTTTTCCTACTTGACCTTATCACAAACAGATATTTTTCAAATCAGGATTTATATTTGACAACTAGTGATATGACCATTTTGCCTTTCAGGAATACCAAGAGTTGAACATTATTAAAAATAATAAGGCTTTTTTCAAGAAGCAACAATTTTTTCAATATATTGTTTGAGAAATTATCACGTCACGACGCCGACGTCAGTGATATTCTATATAGCTCCTGAACTAAAACTGTTCGGGAGTATCTGTCAGAAATGAGGGTAGAAGGGCAAGAAAATGAGACTTTTTCGCGAGGGGTAAGGCAAACCTACGAATAGAGATGCATTTCTAGGCGCATTCTCGATAATTCGATATTGCCGAGGACAGGCACTACAGCGGGGAAGCACCAATTCCAATTTTAATTTTCTCGCATAAAAGTTTGAATATCTCGGGAATTGTGAGAAATGAGTCTGAACTGCGTCAAAGGGGTAGACCTCCGCTCATTTTGCGTGAAAAAAATCAGTTTTCTCCTAGAGCTCTCGAATTTGGTGTGTTCTGCTAGACGCAGTCATAAGATCCGAAAATCATCAATTCACATTTCCATTTTTACTTAATGAAAATTCGATATCTTCGGATTTGTGGGGAATATGGAAAAACTGCGTAAATTTCTAAGTTCTTTGGATCGAGTTTCATCTCTGAGCATTTTTAAGTGAACTCGATATAAGTATTCACACCCTGTATATGAAAGCTTCATATGCAATGTATCAAAATTCATTTGAGAATTCCTCTCACGAAACACCCAATGAAAGAAGTCTTTATTTCAGTCAAGACACGATATGAGATTTCAATGTGTGAATTTTTTGATAGACAAAACATCGCCTTCGCGTGGGATCAGTCCGACGAATGGTTCCATTCATCCAGCGTGGGCGAGCTTGCACGCTGTGAAAGAAAATGGATTTTTGCAAAATCTGCAAAAATGGCGTTTGCTCGAATTGAGACTGGAAGAAAACGTCTCGAAAGGTAGCTGATCCGGAGACACGGTTAGGAGAAAAAATTCGAAGGGAAAAAAGAACTCGCGAACGCGAGGGGACGGCCTTTCAAGGTTTGTCCCCTGCCAAAATTATGTGGGCGCGTTTCATTACGAGAATCTAATTAACGTCAAAGTGATTTGTGTGCAAAGTGCCATATCTTGGAGACACCAAGAAATCTATGGGATGGAATCAGCCATGCAAGATAGACAGAAGACTTGGTATGTAAATTTTGATGTGAATTAACGTAAATAACCATTTCATTTACTTTTGGGAAGAGAATCCATCATTGATTTTATATCTATTGTTTGAATCACAAGTTGAGAAATCTTTCTCACTCTCTCTGACATCGAGTAGTAATTGAAATGGGCCGTAGGGCGGCCTATAATATAAATTTAGCCGGTAGGGCAAATTTAGAGGCATTTATAGATATAAGTACATCAGATTTTTGTGTGTGTGTGATTTTTGTTTGTATATATATATATATATATATATATATATATATATATATATATATATATATATATATATATATATATATATATATATATAAGCATACCACTATCTACCGAGCGTCCGTACATTAACAAATTACTATCTTCCAAGCGTCCGGCTCCAACAGAGCGTCCATATGGACGCTCTGAAGAAACTGTGTAGAATCTGAACTCAGAGCACCAGAGTAGTTCACATATTTGAAAATTCGTTGGACGCCTTCTTGATAGTTGTGCAAATTTTTCGAATACTTTTGTATATTATTAGTTCATCAGGTTTGCCGCCAGCGACGCGAGGAGCATTTCTGAATATTCATTGAAAGGTATATATCACTTTCGGACCGTCGATTTCCAAGCGTCTTTCAATTTTTGAGGAAGAGGCAACGCTGAATAGGGGATGATTCCAGAAGGCAGCGTGTTTTGAAAAGTGCAGTATTTGTTTACAAACATTCGTTGAGTGAAGAGTGAGTGATATTTGATAAACCGATTTCAGGTAGGTTATGGATCAAATGAGGTTTTGACGCACACTCATGACTACTTTGTATTCTTTAGCTGTTTCTGCTTGAGTTCATCAACGCACAGACCTAGAGTAGGGGGTTTTTCAAGACGAACTAAGCTTTTCGCGAGAAACCGCACCATTCCTAGCTCCTTCAAAGGCTAGGCACTCGCGACAGCAAAACGTCAGGAAGAAATTCCAAACAACGACGACCTCCAAACCCGAACAAAAGTAGTGATACAGATGGCTTTTCCTTTAAGGATATCATGCCAGAGTGGTGATAGGATGTCGTGTGTGTCCAATATCCTTCACAACTATTTGGTTTGAACCTCACAACAGGGAGAACAAAAAATTAATTTCAATTCGTTATTTACAACCTCTATGGATTGTGTAATAGATCATTCATCAACTAGCCCCCATGAATTGAATGAATCGAAATAATTCATAATCGGTATTTCTGATACATGGTGGTAAAAAAATTGGTTTGAAAACCATTTGTTTTTCATTCCGGATACGCGATGTAATATCATATACAGGGTGGCTCAGCGAAAATATATCGCAAGGCATTAGAGGCTGGAAAATTAATTTCGATAAAATCCGAATACACGTCAGGAGGACAATTTTCGACAAAAAATCAAAAATTTTATTCGATTCAACTCAAAAACATACCGTATTAGTTAAGTGAATGTGCACACTGTTGAACGCTTATCTTTGGATCTTTCGGAGTGCTGTGAACTTTGGTTTTATATGCTCAAAAATTACTAAAAGACTCAAGTCGGGCGACCAAGAGGGCCACTCAGTTGCACCCCTTCGTTTACCCAGGGACCTGGAAACTTGCCATTCGAGTAATTGCGTACATTCAGCAAGTAATGGGGGGAGCTCCGTTTTGTGGAAAAATATTTCTTGTGCATCACATGCAGGGTCATTCTCTATGATATTTGTCATTCTATATGATATTTGTAATTGCGTACATTCAGCAAGTAATGGGGGAGAGCTCCATTTTGTGAAAAAATATTTCTTGTGCATCACATGCAGGATCATTCTCTATGATATTTGTTATAAATGAGTCGATGGCAATTTGTAGTGAATCCAGAAACAGGACACACGATGAAAATTATTGAATAATTAATACCAAGCTAGGTAGGGTCCCATCAGAAAAACAGGGAGTTCTGCCAATAATCTTAAGCCCTATGAATGTTGTCTTATTACCTCAGGTGGTCAGTCAGTATACTCAAAAACGATCGGAAATTCTGAATCGATTGAAAAGTCGCGTCGTGCTGATACTAACAACTCAGACAATGGAAGTCTGCGATAACAGTAGCAAATTTACATTACCCTAAAAATTTAAAAAAAAATATGCGAAGGATATGCACAGCATTAGAAAACAAAGGAACCTCTCCAATAAATTTATTGGAATATAACGGTCAGTATTCAGGTGAAATAAAATCGGTTCTTGCCTTTTTCGTCAAAGGTAGTGTTGAAATTTTGAAATTCGATATTTTCTGAACGAGAAATATCTTATTTGAAGAGTTATCACTTCTTTTACTTCTTTCTGAATGATTCGAGTGCTAACGCCTAACGCTCCACTTAGGGGAAGGTTTGGTTATGCTTCTGTTGCTGTTGTTGTAAAACTCACTCCTAAAACTCCAGAAAATTGCATGTATTCATGCAGGCTTTTCGAGTTGCATGATTTATTTTTGGTGCGATAAGTTGCTACGTCTGTTTTCGGGTGTGTTGGGCCACAAAAAATATTTAATATCATTCAGTGTCTCAGAACTTCGTGTTTTCTTATAAAAATATTGGCGTGGAATCAAGAAAATTTTTTTGCAGGCATTATTATATCCATCCGTACAGTGGCAACTGTAGTAACCTTTTTTAATTGAAAAAGACTACCAATTCTAGCCCGATACAGTGTCATCCCCAAAGTATGCACCATATGGGAAACTCATTTATTAAGGGTCTTTCGACAAAAGGTATTCCTGATAACAGTTTGTGCATCCCCTGAAACCGAATATGCAGCAACAAAATACGGTAAAATAATAGACGTTATATACGAGGAGCCTTCAAATATTTGATTTTGAGACAATAGTAAAGTACTCTTATTCTGAAAAATCTCGGGAAATGTTATTAGGAAAAGTTGTTCAGCATCAAAAATTACATCCAGGTTTGAAGGCATGGCCATCTGAGTGAAGTTTAGTTTTTCAACCACTTTTCTCCAATGGGGACTACGAAAACAAAAATTTGTTAAAACGATAAATAGACAGCATCCTGTATGCCACGGTTCATTTTAGAAGGCTGTAATATTACAAATCACACAAGTAAGGTGTTAACCACGGTCAATTTTTTTGAAGAGTTAAATAATTTTCTAAGTTTTTGGTTCAAGGTTATTTTTATTTTTTGTTGACACCGAATGTTACTGAAAATTATGCAGTATTCTAACAATAACTTAATATTCGATAATATCAAGTCACAAAACGTCAAAATAAAATAGGTATTTTGGAAAAAACTCATTGATTTTCTGGAGATTTTCTTGTCCAAAATAGTTATGGAGAAAATGGGTAAAAAAGTAAAACTTCACTTAGATGGCCATGCCTTCGAATCTGGATGTATTTTTTAATGCTGAACAACTTTTCCAAACAACATTTTCCGAGATTTTTCAAAATACTCTTGTCTCAAAATCAAATATTTGAAGGCTCCTCGTATATTACGTGTGTTTTACTGTATTTTGTTGGTGCATGTTCAGTTTTAGGGGATACACAAACTCTTATCAGGAATAACTTTTTGTCGAAAAACCCTCAATAAATAAGTTTTCCATATGGTGCATACTTTGGGGATGACACTGTATATGTTTGGCCCCCCTCTCAACATATATTTTGGCTGCTCATTACAAACACAAGTGAACACTTTGCCGTGTACCCTTTTATAACAGAGAATCTCCACAAATAAATTTTTCTTAATATATTTATTTATTTTTTATGAGTTGGAATGTGATTCTCAGGGCCATTTTTCAGATATGTGGTCATGTCATGATTTAGTAATGTTTGAAGAAAAATATATAATTTCTTGTAGGGAGTGGTATTGAGTAAGCTTAATACAAAGCTAAATAACGAACAACATGACCACAGGTAGGGTGGCAATTAATACTGATGTTTATAAGCTGTGGAAAAAGTCAGTTTTACATAAATTGTATATATTTAACAAATCACATATGAGTGTATAGATAAAAATAACAAGTACATAGTGAAATTAAAAAAGTATCAAAGCAAAATATCAGAGCTCAGAAAGTCAACCCACGAGTAGCATCTTAAAGTTACCTATTGCCGTTATGGTTTAATCTGGCATCATCGCCGGGCGCTTACGAATCGGAAGGACGAAAGTGAAATATATAAAGCGGACGCCAGCTAGCGGAAATTCTTGAATATATTGGACGCTGAGAGGGGGCTCCATGAAAGGACGCTAAGGAATGGACAAATGAAAATTCCAATTATTTAGAGTCGAAAAACAAAGTCCAAACAGTTCCCATGACACGTCGTGTATGAATCTTGAAAATATTCATCTGTACAACTACAGGTTTCTTGAGAACTACATGACGGACGCTCAGAGATTGAGTTGTGAAAAGACGCCAGGAAGATAGCTGGATGTATATATATATATATATATATATATATATATATATATATATATATAATCTATTTTGTAGGTTCCTATTTTCATTTCATTGCTAATATATTGCTTAAAGTTATCAGAGGATTTCATTTCCTACAAGCCGCCCTATTTTCAGATTTCAGAGTATACGAGGAAGCAGAAATCAAACCCTAGGTTTCTCACTGAAGACCCTTTCGTCGTGCAAAGGGTTGAATTCATGCTCCTTTCGGAAATTGCCTTAACATCCAAAATTTGACGTGGAGAAATCTACGTCTGGTTACAGCAACTGCCTTAATGAATGCAAAAACCTTCAGCCAATTACTCCATCTAGTAACGTGCAGAGGGATTGTAATCTGATATATGATTTTTTGAGGAAAGCATAAAGTAATTGTCTATCTTGCTTAGGGCGGTCGTCACTCAGGGAAAACCTCAATAATTCTCGCTTTCATTTTTCCTCTTGAAAATTCAAATATCTCGTGAACTGAGAAATAAGGTGAGACATTTCCGCAAAAATATTAACACTATTCTAAAATTTATTCAAGACATGCATTAGAAAAATACCAGTACTTTATCATTTACAGAAATCTCCTTGAAAGTGTATGCCTGAAGAAAGAATAAGTTCCAATTTATACCGATGGATTAATGTACTAAACTGTAACAAGAAATTGGCGAGGAATAAAATGAACAAATTAAATCTGAAAGTAACTTACCGATAGACTGCTTAGATGCAAAATGAAATTGATATCGAAACAATTGGAACACACGAAGACAGAATCCCCTCTCCCAATAACTTTAAATTCATGTATCAAGTGCGGATGTTGTAAAAATCACATGAAGCTGAAACTGGCGGCCGTAGCCCATTCGCCAAAAATTGGAAATTCAGTAAGGGATTTACAATAAACCTTCATCATCGCACATCGACGAGAGCGATGCATGCGGCTGAAATGGGTGGATCTAACGGCCATACGTAGGCCATAAGCAGGTGATGAAATAAGATAGATAAAATAATCGTGGATGCAACAGTAGTATCGTATTAAACTGGAAAAATTCGGAATGTCAACGAACGCGATTACCTCATCTAAAATGGTGTCTAAAGGCCTTACGCAAAGAAAGTTTTCCATGAAATTATTGGGGGGGGGGATGAAGAAAATATTGCTGAAATCAACGGTTCCATTGGCCGCTGGATCCCGCGTTATATAAGTGATGAAAGAATTGTAAAATGTAAACGCGATAATTTCGTCAAAAATTCGTCCAACGTCTTACGCAACATAAGTTTTCGATGAATTTTTTTTTGAGAGATAGGAAAGATAGTGCTGAAACCAACGGTAGCAGTGGCCGCTGATTCCCGCGTTATATAAGTGACGAAAAAATTGTGAAATGTAAACTCAATAATTTCGTCAAAAAAACCGTCTAACGGCCTTATGCAACATAAGTTTTCGACGAAATTTTTGGAAGGCATAGGAAAGATAGTACTAAAACCAACGATAGCGCTGGCCGCTGAATCCCGCGACCTATGTTGCAGTTCGACACAATTTCAGACGAAATTATCGCTTTGACAATTTTAAATTCCTTCATCACTTATAAACCGCGGGATTCAGCGGCCAATGCAACCGTTGGTTTCAGCACTATCTTTTCTATCCCTCACAGAAATTTCGTAGAAAACTTATGTTGCGTAATAGAAGATTATTTTTTGACGAAATTAGCGCGTACATTCATATTGTAATTTTTTTCATCACTTATGTAACGCGGGTTTCAGCGGCCACTGCTACCGTTGGTTTCAGCACTATCTTTTCTATGCCGCCTAAAAGTTTCATCGAATGCTAAATTGTATAGGAATTTCAGAATGTCAGAAAGTTTTCTAGAAAGTAGGTAGAAAATATATCACTATAAAAATTGTGTTAAGAAAGGTAAAAAGAACATTCACATAAGACTAAGTCCAAGATAAAAAGTGTTTAACATCATTAAAACAATTTTCAATCAGGAATGATTTTAGGCGGTCTCTGAATAAGGGAGCAGGTGTGCAGTCTCGGATGTCACTGGGTAAAGCAATTGGGTGAAATTGAACATAATTCGATTCTGCTAAAGGGTGTTTCAAATTCATTTCTCTGTCTGGTATTGACTTGATGAATATCCGATCTCAAAGCAAATCTCGATCTATTTTTGAGAACATATAAGCATATTTCAAGTATAAATAGTAATGGTATTGTTAAGATTTCATTGTTTTTGAATATATTATAACATAAATCTCTGATTTCCAATCCAATCATACTTCTAATCACTCTCTTTTGGGCAATGAAAACATCATTGGCTAATGAAGATATACCCCAGAAACAGATTCCTTAACGGAGTCTACTGTCTACATGGGCATAATAGAGTTTTTGCAGCATGTCGTAACTAAGTACTTCTGAGGTTTCGTAACTGAAAAGATATGGAATTCAGCTGAGATATCAGATGTTCACAATGATTTTTCCAGGTGAGACATTCATCGATGTATAAACCTAGGAATTTGACACATTTTTCATTGGTTCGGAGATCATGGAAGACAAGATCTTCACATTGTTTCTGTTTGTTATGAAGCCCAATTACCTGTGTTTTTTCTTTATTCATATAAAGAAAGTTTGTTGAGAACCAGTCTTCCATTTCACTCACAGTTACTTCACATTTTTTGGTCAATATGTCATTGTGTTTCGATGATAGAATCAGGGACGTATCATCAGCATATAGAGTAACAGCAGCAGAAATATTTAATTGATCAATATCATTAACATAGAGCAAAAATAAAACCGGTCCCAGAACTGATCCCTGTGGAACCCCATTATCACATGATCTCTGTTGAGATGATTTATTATTTATTTGAATATATTGCTTTCGATTCTGAACAATCGATGGGGATCTTTCTTTTTAAGGATAGGTCTCACCTTGCCGAGTTTTAATACTTCTGGGAATATTCCAGTATGAAATGACAGATTAACCAAATACGTGAGAGGTTTAATGATAAATGTCAGTGCTTTTTTAATCAAAAAAAGGGGGATTTCGTCATACCCAGAAGAGAATTTATTTTTCAATTTATTACTGAGTAGAGAGAATAGTTCACATTCTGAGTATTGAAATAAAAATAAAGACTTAGGATGGATACCAATTTTTTTTATTGAATTATCAGATTCATCTTGCGTGCAGGTATTAATTTCAAGCCTTCCTCACATAAAGTTTCACGATACTTTTCTCAACCTCTTCCAGCATGATAATCCTAAACGTATAGTATGTACTGCTCTATATTCGATATGACTCATATATTGTTCATTGGCTATTCAATTTGTATTTTCCATTGCATAAGGGCGCAGTTCCCGATTTTTTGCAATATTATTCTTCGTTTCTCTGATTTTCTACATTGCAGTTGAATGTGAGCACCCTGCAACTGCTTCATTCACAATTGCTACTTATTACATTTTTGGCGGATGGGCTAGTAGTACTCTGGTCGACTGGCCGCTGACTCCGGTTGCCAGATTCAGCTTCATAAAAATACCACCTCCGTCAAAAAAAAGTATTCATTCCGAACCATAAATACTAATAAATCCGCCAAAAACATCTCTTTTTCCGAACCAAACTTATGTGACAAACCAAGTACAAACCAAACGCCAACAGAAGCCGAAAACTAAACTTTTCAGAAATTATAAGACCTCTCAAGGCTAATCATTCAAGTCAGCCATTGACGGTGAAACGCCGAAAACACTCTTCAAATCCTTTTTACATAGGCATTGAATAACTATATCTCTATAAACAATGATTTAATCATGCGTAAATTATCATTTCGAAGTAATTTGGAAATGATATTGTGTTTGGGATGAATTTCAACTAATTGAGTTGAATGCACCATAAATCTCAAATTCGTTAATGAGAATCGGTCTTAAAGAACTGCTTATGTATCATTGGTAGCCTCATGTATTCATTGTTCATCACTCTAGGTGCCTTTATAGTTTCTTTATTTCCTTTTTATATATGCAATGTAGTTTTTGCCCCATGTTATTATTTCCACCAAGATGTCACTACCCAAAAATCTATAATGTCTCAGCCTGGGTATTTTAACATCTATGTACCGCTCGCCTTAACGCTAACCAACTATTACCTGGGTTACAAATGCAGAACTGAAATCATTTTTGAGTTCTGTAGATCGAGACTCATCTGGTGGCGTATTTTCATCGAAATTCATTTTCCATTTCTCGATCGAAAAAAGTCAGTGGGAGAAAAAAAAAAGGTGTCGATCTTGCTGGGGGCAGTCAAGCGGATAAGTACAATTCATGCATTCATTTTATAGCATAAAAATTACAATATCTGGAAAATCATAATGAATAAGGCAAAACCGCATTCACTTCTGACTTCTAAAGATCGTGATGATGATGAATTTTTACTTTTCGACTAAAACCACTGTTGATGCGATTCAGAATATGCAAAAAAAACTGTGGGATGTAAAAGAGACTCACCTTTTCACGACCAACAGCAAACTGACGAACTCCTTATTGGATCTCCTCGTCTTGGGAAAGGTAAGGTTTCCAGATAGGAAAGAAACAGGAGATTTTCTCGAATAATATTTCGTTATTCTTCCGGCCGAAAATAGATTAAATTCTGATTCGATACGGTGGAATCGAACGTTCCTCAACACTCTCGACTGCTTTAAAGACACTTGGAAAAACTATCACTATCAACTATCATGGCAATAAAAAATCTTAATAAACGGCATTGCACTCAGAAAGAAACTTAATTCAAAATTAGTTATTCATGCACTTCTAAAACCGTCAACGAAACTTGTGCGAATATGAATCTTCTCTCTCATTTTTGTTCTAAAAGAAATGTCAAAGATAAAACAATAGGAGAAAATAATTGTATGCCTACTCCATCTATGTTTCGTGAGACAAACTGATGAAATGCAGTGGAGTAGGCGATTTCAGATGAACAAGTGGCTTACGCATCCAACCACTGGAAATTATTTGAAATAAAAGGAGGTCATATTTCATCCAATAGATAAGATTTGCCACTTGAAATGATGCCTCCGCATCCGTGTTCTTTATGCCTTTTTATTGAAACAAAAATTGCCGCAATGAAAATATTGAAATCTGATAATGATTTTATCTCGATATGAAAAAGCGACACCAGATGTATTTTAGAGATCTCTTGTTATAGTCTTTTTTTTTCAATGTCACTACAAGTAATCATGAATCCGTTCAATATGTTACTCGTATAATGAATCGAACAATATTCCAATCGTGGCACGAGCGAAGAAAAATACTCACATGAAAGAAGAAAATATCGAAAAAATATGCACTTACCTTTGGACGACTCAGTTGAGAGAGTCTATCCCAGTGTGCCGAACTCGTTCAACAAGAGTTCAGAATTTTCGTTTCATATGAAGTCCATAAATAACTCTTAAGGCCGGGGACACATGGTCCGGGTGACTGCCCGGACGGGCGATTGGCCGGACGGACGATATTTTGATGGACAGAACACACTACATCCGAGCAAACACCCGTCCGGGAGATTTTATTCCACTTCTCGTCATTTTCGGCTTGATCATGGACGAATATAGAAGTAAACTATTAGCAGTGATTTGTTTACTGCGTCAAAGACGTAAAAAGAACCGTAATAGAAGTGTATGGATACTTCCTGTTGTGCATAAGAGAAACATACTAGAACACTTCAATACTCTATTTTTCGAATTAAGAGAAGATGAAGAAAAATTCTTCAACTATTTATAAAAAATATTATATTTTTTTGTATAATATAAATAATATTTTTCACTGTTCCTATTTTGGCAATCGCCTAGGATTTAAAAGTTCCTGTGCAAAACATTATCGTCGTCATTATCAACTCTCCAATATATAATTATATCACAACCAAGCACCAAACCACCAACTGGAGAATGCGCACACCACGACGGCCACAACACTGACCGCACGTGTTCGCCCGGACCGTGTGTTCCCGCCTATTTGACACAATGCCCCGCCACGTGTCGGACGGGTGAACGCCCGGCCGGGTCTCGGATGATCAGTTGAGAATACATCCGGGCGTCTTTGCTATCGGACGGGCAAACGCCCGTCCGGGTTCTTCACTAATTTTCACAATGTACTTCTGGATCATCCGGAGCCCGGACAAAACTCGGACGGGCGTTTACCCGGACCGTGTGTCCCCGGCGTATAACTCTCACTGAAATCGTACAAATAAGATATGGAATTTGACTGCATCCCCAGCGAGTTTTTTGTAACATTCATAATCAACCACAACGATGAACTGTATACCTCAACTAATTCACAATTGAAGATTCCAGATTCAATGGTAATGGTTCAGACTTCCATTGTCTACTTTTTTTTTCATCACCCGAAGACGATTGTGGAGACCAGCAATCGAAACTTCCAACAGGTTTCAATAGAGTTGAAAAATATAGACAGTTGAAGTCCGAACCATTACCATTCAGCAGGGAACATTGTCAACCACTTCCAAGCAAATTCCAGGTTCAAATAAAAAATGTAACAATATCATAATGGATTTTTTGGAATCTTTATATGCTTTTTAAATACTCATATTATCCAAATGAAACTTCAAATTCTGGTTTTATAGAGGGAAGCTATTGACTTCTGCTTATCAGTGTAAGACATAAAATTGTGTTCACTACTTCCCCATCTCATCCTGATTGTATCCCATCCTCTCTTTGTTCTAAATCTTTCTAAGGGATAGTAGAGAAAGCAAAAAGGAGATCACCTTTCTCTCCAAGCTCCCTTTTTCCCCCCCCTATCTTCGTTGATAGATAGATTTTTATTACTCTACATGATAATATATATATATATATATATGCCGGAGGTTGCTGCTCAATAGCCATCTTTTCCTACATGTTTTGTAACGTCATATTCGCAGACAAGTTAACATTGATAGTACCGATGTGACTGTCTATTTTCACCACATGCAACATCATATGCAGATTTTTTTCATATCTTAGTAGCCCGTTCTTCAGAAAACGTTTCAGCTGAAACCCCGGTGGTAATTATATTAACTTACTTTGCATACACTGCGACTGCACGAATATCTCAAGATGCCCTTATGCACGGTAGCCTTTTTTCAGCAATTATAAATTTGAGAGTTTCACTTGAACACCAAATTAAACATTAGGGACTTGGGTATTCTTTTGGGAAGAATGAAGTTTGAGACTTACATAACGCTCTCATTTCTTCAATGGTGGTATTGGTGGGATTGGGATCAATTTATTCAAAGAAAAACTATTGTTTCCTTGCCAACGTTTCGAAATTTAATATATTCATCATCAGGGCCCTATAACAATGAGTTTCGTGTTAGAGTGAAAGGGTATAAATAAAATAAGAGAATGCCAACAAACTATTGGAACATTTTCAGGGGTTCAAAATGTTGAATTATGAAAAAAAAAACTAATAAAATTCTTAAGTATGACAGACAATCAAATAAAATGAACGATCCAATTATAAAATATAACAAAATACCATATGTGAGAAATCTCTCTGAGAGAATTGCAAGGATTTTCAATGAAGAACAATTTAAAATTGCTTTCTCTAACGATAACACTATCGGAAAAGATTCTTTACACGTCAAAAAGAAAAAACTCCCACTGATCTACAATCGAACGTTGTCTACAAAATTAATTGTGATAATTGCACTAAATGTTATGTGGGTCAAACAGGACGATATTTGAAAAAACGAATCTATGAACACGATAGAGACACACGAAAGCTGAATGTCAAAAATCCCACAGCCTCAGTTGAGCACACTAGAGAAAATGGCCATATTTTTGATTTTACAAAACCTATCATTCTTGATCAGAAATCTTCTCTATCAAAAAGGCTATTCAGTGAAATGATACAAATTCCTCACCAAGACAGCGTTAATACAAGAAGAGATATAGAAGAATTGAATACGGCTTATTACAATCTGATAAGTCAGCTACCGAAATGATTCTTTATCATTATACGGTGTTTTCAACAATCACGTTTGTTTTTGTTTTCTTCCTATCAGCATTCATAAGAACTACAGCCATTCTTTGAATTTTATTTCAGTATTCGTTTGTCCCGTACTCAATGTGGTTTTGTTTGTACCTAGAGTGTGTATCTAAAATGTCTGTTTTATACCTAGTTTTAATATTTTTACTCGGAAAAACTGATTTTTGGTAAGTATTTAAAAAAAATTTTTTTTTTTCATAATTCAACATTTTGAACCCCTGAAAATGTTCCAATAGTTTGTTGGCATTCTCTTATTTTATTTATATTCTTCCACTCTAACACGCAACTCATTATTGTTATAGAGCCCTGATGATGAATTTATTAAAATTCGAAACGTTGGCAAGGAAACAATAGTTTTTCTTTTATTAAATTGATCCCAATCCCACCAATACCACCATTGAAGAATTTAACTCTGGATCACCAAACCTACCAAAAGCTCTCATTTCTCTTAAAATTCCAGGTAGGTTACAGGAAATAATGTTTCGTTTTGAACTGCGTCATATAGTGAGTCGTCTTAGGGTTATGTGACGCCATAAATATTCTGAAGAAAACTGCTTCTCGCGCAGGAGATGTGTTGTAATTGGTGGCGAGATGAGTTTTTATAATTGGTTGGTTTGTATCGAAGAAGTATTGTATTGAAGTATGGGAATTTCGTCCATCAGCTCGTCGATTATACAGTATTCTCTATCTTCAGTATTTGTAGTTTCTACAATTTTCTCTAATCCATCCAATTTTGTTGAAAAATTGGGGTCAACAATTGTCACAGGAATGTGGCGCAATACTGATTTTTACAAGTATGCTGTTTGTTACCTATCTAAACTTGTTTCTGTAATCTACGCTCATAATATTTTTAACAATAAACTCATAAAAATGAAATTCTAGAAAGTGGACGAGACGCAACTGGCTGAATCCTATATAGTAGTCAGAGATTTTACGCAAGTTCTGAAATTGATTTGGTGGGATAATTGAATGGTACATTTTACAAGATATATTCCCTTACAACGTTTCAAAGTCACTTGAATCCAACTTTCGAAAATCGCTGGTTCAAATTTTGACATTTGGAAACGATAAGAGTACCCTGAAATATCAATTCGGTCTACCTACAACTACAGTTCTCGAATATATCTGGTGACAAAAAAAATAATTCCAATCGGTTGAAAAACTAATCTTCGATAAGGATGTTTCCATTCAAAATGGATCACTCTGTATAAGGAAGAATGCAACATTTGTGAGACTGACCCTGAAATACGATGATAAGTGTTTGGTTCTATAAACAAATCTCCTTCACGATGTTAGATGCACGTAGATATATCAAAACTCAAGAGGAGAATAAGATTTTCCAATGACAGACATTTTTGAGTTATCGAAATGAGGATTTTATTGGGTTCTTCTCGAAGCAAATGGAATTATTTTACTGATAGAAATGGACTCTACTTTTCCAAATGAATTTTACTTGAAGTTAATCGAATCGAGGTTTCATTTCTTTACGCTAACTTATAGAGTGATTGAGTATACAAAGTCAGCAAGATGGCATTTTCAGCAAATATTCGTATTTATTCTAGATCTAGATAGAATGCGATACCTATAAATTCTATATTCGAAGACACCTTCTTGTGCAGCAGTTTTTTGCGGAATAGGGCACATTAGTAGAAGTAGTCTTTCGCTGCATCAGAATTATCGCCCAATCGAAATATAAAAAATTGTTATTGTACCATTAGGAAATATTGAACTGAAAAATATTGAAAAATCACAATTTGTTGAAAGCGATTGCTAGGAATGGACTGAACGTTGTCCATTTCCATAGATTAATATAAAAAATTGGTTGAAAAATGAGCAGCAAAAAGCTTTTTCGGCCTTGATAAAATAAAAAAAAATAAATATAAAAAATCATATGAAAGTAATTACAGTAAGGATGTCTAGCAGGTTCAAGACAATAATTCCACAGGCTCAAATCTATACAGTTTATTTTGACGAATACAATTTCTATAATTATCCTAGTTAGGGGCCGCTCATAAAATACGTCACACTAAAATCAGCTTTTTTGACCCCCTCCCCCCATCGTCACGCTGTGTCACACTTTTTGGGACCCCCCTAGAAATATTTCGTCACAAAAACTAAGACCCCCCCCCCCTGCTGAGTATGATAAATTCTAAATGATAGTACACAAATTCTGAAATTTAAAAATATTTAATTATTATAATAAAACTTAAATAAATTAATAAATATCTTTCATAACGAACATATAAATAATAAATAATATTTCTATTATTCAGAAGTCGAGGATTTTCTCATTACATATCACTTATTTTTACATACAGTGTACCCGTAGTTTCGTTATAGCAGTTTTACATGTATCAATTTTTTCATTTTTCAATAGTTGATCACTTTCAAATGTCATACTTCCTGAATTACAAGCAGTTTTCTATAAATGAGATCATTCTGAAAATATTTTTATTGTTACCCTATTTTGCTTATTCAAAGTACGCCTCAGGGTGTTTGAATGCAACTCTTAAAATAGCGCGTGTTTTGAAGTTTCCATGACAAGATCAACAACACGAGGTACGTGAAGCATAAGAACGCAAATTCATTTTATGTTCATCCCATTTCCTTGATGTCACATCACGATTTGAACTATTTCAAATTACCATTTCTTTCTTCATTTTATTGTCCGACCAACATTCATTTCTGATTATATTTGTGGGTAAAAGTCGTACGTGGTATCGTTGATTGAGATTATACCCTAACCCAGACAGCACCGGATATTCCTAGAATAGTCCTAAATATGTGAACGAGGATATATGTATATATATTCCGAATATTCGTGAAATATTCCAGAAATATATACATCCCCTGAGCATATTCACAGAATATTCAAACGAGATCATATCAAGAATATTGCGAGAAGAATATGCTAAGGATATTATTCAACGTATATCCCGAAAGGAATATGCCACGGATTATCTTCAATGAATATTTGTTGCCGTCTAACATCTTTTCAGTCTTCGGCCATCATATATTTATAGGTACATACCTATATTTCGTGACTGAACAAGTATGATAGAAGTTATATTTCGCGATGATATCAATAAAAGTAAAACTTTGATATTCGTATAAGAGTGGAACCTTTGGTGTAAAAGTTGAAACTTTTCCCAGTGGATCAATTACCCTAACACCAAACTGATAGTTTTGCACTCGACGCGCGTTTCGCTAACAAGGTAAGCATCTTCAGGAGCAGTATCAATTTTCTCCTCCTGAAGATGCAAACCTTGTTATCAAAACGCGTGTCGAGTGCAAAAATATCAGTTTGGTGTTAAGGTAATTGATCTCTAGCAAAATTTTCATCTATGATATTTGTGTTGAGTTTACAACAATGACGTCCTCCTCCAGGATAATAACGTCAGGTTTGAAAAATATTAATCAATCAAATTCGTTCAACCATTCTGTGTTATTCATACCCACCTGCGAGCGTAGCTCAGCCTAGGGAAGTGAGAGAAGCAGGTTTAGGTATAACCAGAGTTACCAGATGCAAAGAAATTTCCTTAGATTTGAAGAATTTGTCCACCGTTTGAAGAAATACAAATTTTTGATCTAGAAGCAATGAAATCTGAAGAAAAACATATTTTTCGATTGAAGGAATGGAAGAATGGAGTTAAATCTCAGAAGTTGTTCATCAGGCTTCGACCATAAAACATAGAATTGATAATCATACACTAATAACTTATACTGTTTTATGATTGATTGACAAGTTTATCATTGGGTTGGGCCACAGAAGGCCATCGGCCCTCTGAAAAGGACGAATTATTCATGAAAATAAAGTATGATGTCCGACCCCGAGACCGAAATTGAACTCCCATCAAGATCGGAGGATAAAACTAAAAATACTCACAAAAATATAGTCGAAAGTGGGAAAAAAATCCCAATTTTCCGAAGTGCCCAAATCATTGACTTAATTCGACATAGAAAGTCAGTCAAACACAAGACTAAAGCAAATGCATTGAAAAACCAGTCAAAAATCACCTTGAAATCAATGGCAACAAATCATTCTTTGAAAGAAAGCGAGATCAACATTGCTTGTTTCGTTGCTGAACATAACATCCCATTCAATACAGTGTATCATTTAGTAATGTTGATCAAGTCAATTTCTTCAAAATGTCCTAAGGAAGATTCAATCTTGTATTAGGAGTTTTACGAAACTGGTTGAAAATTGTCTAGGAGCTGAGGACTTTGGGAATATATTTAGTGCCAGGAAAATTCAAAACTTTTCTATCATACGGAAGTATGTAGACTTTCATGGCCGGTGTTGATAATTCGCAAGTTTTTCGGGCTTGAGGACCATGTACTGGAATTTTGAATTCCGAAGCTTTCGGCTACATCTGCGGCAGCCATCTTCAGCGGCTTGGTCGTAGTTTAACTCTCCTCTTCGAGTCTACTATGACATGACTGATGTTCAACATTGGTAATGAAGGGGAACCGCGTAAACAAAGAAAAGGACTCCGTGAGTTTGAAGGGTTTAATTTAGATTATGATTCTGAACGTTTCAAAAAAATATTAGATGATACTAAAGATAATTTAGAGTTGACCGACTTAGTTTCGATCTGCAGTACCTATATTAAACTTAGATTATTCGGGTTCACAAAATGAAATTATCCAGCGAATTTGCTATTTCATGAATGACCTTCGAATCGACAATGGAGAAGGAGGAGATGAAGAAAACTATGAAGAATCCTCAGAAGACGAAGAAGAATATTTAGAAGTAGAGGAAGAAACAGAAGTAAGAAACGCTAGAAGTTATGAAAGGAGCACCGTTGAAAATGAAAGAACTGCCGGAAATAGTATTAGGAGTGAAACGCGTCAAAATAATGAACAAACCGGCAACGTCAGGAGAAATCAAAATTCGAATGGGGGCGGAAGAGATCCATTCTCGTTGAGTTTCAGGGACGTAGAGGATACAATAAGACCATTCGACGGCAAGGATGATTATCCTGTGAGAAAATGGATCGTAGACTTCGAAGAGATGGCTGATTTGACCGGATGGAATGATCTTCAAAAATTGATTATTGCCAAGAAATCGCTCAAAGGAATAGCGAAACTGTTCATACAGTCAGAGGAGGGGATCGGATCATGGAGAGTTCTGAAAACAAAGTTGATCGATGAGTTTGATACGAAAACCAGTAGCGCACAAGTTCATAAGTTGCTTATGCAAAGAAAAAAGAAGAAGGAAGAGTCGGTGCAAGAGTACCTATGTCTTGACAATGAGAGAAATTGGTAGCCGAGCGAACTTGGAGGCAGACGTCGTTATACAATATATTATAGATGGCATAGAAGATGATGTAGCGAACAAAATAATTCTCTACGGAGCTAAAGATTTTACCGAATTTAAGGAAAAGGTAAAGCTGAATGTTTCCGTTGTAACAAACCAGATGCCCCAAAAAATCGAATGCTGCAGCACAACCTTCCAATGTTAACGTTGTGGAGTTGATTCCAAGAAATTGTGTCAAATTCAAGTACCAGCACTTTTTGACACTGGAAGCGATGTTAGCGCGATAAGAAAAGATATATGTGACGAATATCTCTCAGCTATTCCACTAAATCAAAATACAGTACCATTGAAAGGCCTAAGTACTAACAAAGTAGAGACTTTGGGGTCATTCAACCGAACTGTCACGGTAGATGGAGAAGAATGCCAGCTTCAGTTGTACGTTATTCCAACGTATACAACCAGTTTTAGGGCTATAGTTGGAAATAATCTCCTGAGTCAAGTGGATGTCAGCATAGGTAGAGATGGCATCACTGTCCGGAAAAGAGAGGCAGATAATTTTTTGATGGAAATAGCTGTGGACGTCGAACCCCAGGACATACAGGTGGACGTGAGTCACATAAAATCGGAAAAGAGAAAAGATGCTGTTAGGTCCCTGATAGAAGATTATAAACCAATTAAGAAGATAGAATCGGAATTTGAAATGAAAATTATTTAGAAAGATGACGAGCCAGTTTATCAAAGAGCTAGAAGATTGGCAGTGCCGGAGAAAGAAGAAGTACGAAGACAAATAGAAGAATGGTTGGAGGAAGGGATAATTCAACCGAGTTCGTCAGACTATGCTAGTCCAATCGTTCTCGTCAAGAAAAAGGACGGAAGTACCCGCATACGTTGCGATTACCGTAAGCTCAACAAGAAGATTGTCAAAGATCGTTTTCCCATACCGATCATCGAAGATATTTTGGATCGTTCACAGGAAGCTGAAGTTTTCAGCGTGATAGATTTGAGGAATGGATTTTTCCATGTGCCGATAGAAGAAGGTAGTATGAAGGACACCTGAAGGTCAATACGAATTTTTAAAGTGTCCTTTCGGTCTGTGCAATAGCCCAGCGGTGTTTCAAAGATACATTGCCCATATTTTGGGACCACTGACTTTGAAGAACATCGCCATATTTTATATGGATGATATTCCATTCCCAGCAAAAATGAGGAAGAAGGACTCGAGAGATTGAAAACTGTTTTAGCCGTTGCAAAAGATCACAGATTGGAAATTAAGAAGAAGAAATGCGAGTTCTTGAAGAGAAGGGTGGAATTTTTAGGTTTCATAATCGAGGAGGGTAAAATACAACCTTCGGAAGAGAAAAGTATCGCTATCAAGAGATATCCTAAACCGACGACAATTAAACAAATACAATCATTTTTGGGATTGACAGGATATTTTAGGAAGTTCATTTCTTCCTATGCATTAATAGCTAAACCCTTATCAGACCTGTTGAAAAATGGACGAACCTTTACGTTTGGTGAAGTACAGAAGCAAGCTTTTCAGAGACTAAAAGAGCTTCTGAGCAGCGAACCTGTCTAACATATTTACCAGCCTGGTTACGAGTTGGAGCTACACACTGATGCTAGTCAGCAGGGTTATGGAGCATGTCTTTTATAGAAATCTGGCCTGGATAATAAGCTTCACCCAATTTTCTACATGAATAGAAAAACTACACCAGCCGAAGAAAAATACTCAAGTTATGAGCTGGAAGTATTAGCCGTTATTAATGCTGTTGAGAAATTCAGGATTCATCTCCTAGGAACACCATTTAAAATTGTCACCGATTGTCCGGCATTTCAAAAAACGATGGATAAAAAGGACCTGAACACTAGAGTTGCCAGATGGGCATTGCTATTGGAAGAATATACATATGTGATAGAACATAGAAAGGGTAGCCGTATGCCTCATGTAGATTCTCTAAGTAGATTTCCGACCACCATGATTATACAGGAGAGCATTATAGAGGATAGTTTACTCAATAGAGTGAAATTAGCTCAGGAGAAGGACAAATATCTGAATGCCATTAATAAAATCCTACGGCAAAATGAGGAATATGATGAATATTTTGTGAATAATGGAGTACTATACAAGTATAAAAATGGGAGAGAATTACTAGCTGTTCCAGACGGGATGGAAAATGAAATTATAAGAAGATCCCATGTAATTGGTCATTTCGGAGTAACAAAAACGGAGGAAGTGGTGAAGAGGGAATTCTTCATAGAAGGATTGACAGAGAAGATTAAGGATTGTATAAGAAGCTGTGTGCCTTGCATACTAGGAAATAGATAAGAGGGCAAGAAGGAGGGTTTTCTGCATGTCCTACCAAAAGAAGGACCATTACATACTTATCATATAGACCACATAGGACCATTGACGTCTACAAGTAAATGTTATAAACATATACTTGTTGTCATAGACGATTTCTCCAAGTTTACATGGCTGTACCCTACGAAGTCTACTACAACCAGGGAAGTGATCGACTGTTTGGAAAAACGAAAAAAAAATTTCGGTAATCCGAACAGAATTATAAGTGATAAAGGGTCAGCATTCACTTCAGAGGAATTTGCAAATTATTGTAAGGATGAAGGAATACATCACCTGGAGATAACAACCGGAGTTCCACGTGGAAACGGACAAGTTGAGAGGGTGAATAGAATACTAATACCAATTTTGACAAAGTTGAGTATGGAGGATGCATCAAGATGGTATCGACACGTACCACGGGTACAAAGAGTGCTCAATTCCACTTATCAAAGGAGTATCAACACAACCCCAGCCGAGATACTCTTCGGAGTGAAGTTGAAAAATGAAGAAGATATAAAAATAAAGGAACTACTAGAGAGAGAAGTAGAAATATTCAACGAAGAAAGGAATGCATTGAAGGAAAATGCAAGAATACAGATAAAGAAAGTGCAAGAAGAGAATAGAAGAACATACAACTTGAGAAGGAAGAAGGCGAAAAATTACAAGGAAGGGGATCTGGTGGCTATTAAGAGAACTCAGTTCGGACCACGGTTAAAACTTGCTAAAAAGTTTCTTGGACCTTACGAAGTTCTCAAGGTCGAACCTAACGAGAGATATGACGTTTCGAAGGTTGGCATTCATGAAGGGCCAAGCAAGACGTCAACTTGTGCAGAATTCATGAAACCTTGGGTTGAGTATGAGTCTGAATCCGAGTCGGATTCTGCACAGGAATGAATGCTGATCGAAATAAGCGCGCGCCGGCCCTGAGTTGCTTTAGTTACGACACCTGGGGTTAGGAGGCAGGCAGGGAAGGGGGACGGTAGCATACGCCGGGTCGAAGTTGAACAGTCAGTGACTAGTAGGGAGTCATTGAGATAAGACGAAAGACGAGAAGACGAAAGACGTAAAATATAAACGACGGAACAAATTGTTCAAAGACGTGAGCCTATCGTACGTTACCTCGATCCCATAAAAGTTTGGCATTTGGAAGTAAATAAACACATCGGCTATTGTCATCAGTGGTTTTCTTAGGCTTATACAAAACTTAAGTCTACAATAATTTGTCAGAAAACGTCAAGTTTTTTGTTCGACTATTATTGTCTTATTGTGGACCTACAAAGGCAAAACAATATGTAGAGAATATTCTCAGTCCAGTTCCGACAGATGAGGCAGATGCAGACTCCGAAGTTGAAGAATTCTCCAATGAAAATAGTCAGCCCTTTCAAGTTATGTGGAATAAAGTATGGCAATCAAAAAAACCCACTTATTTTGATCATGAAGCTACAGTAACACTCTTGGCGTTGAGGGAAAAATATGCTGACAAATTCAGTGACAGAAAGTCAACAAAGAGAGTGTTATGGAGTCTGATAGGACAAGAAATGAAAGACATGGGCTTCTTCATAGGAAGTAATAATGATGAAATAATTGAGAGACTGAGACAAAAAATTTCGAACCTTCAGAAACAATATTTCAATTATATCAAACATGTTAATAGTACAGGAAAAAAAAACGTGACCCACCTTTATATTTTGACGAACTCCATGGTATTCTTGGAAATAAAGATAAATCAAATCCTTCAAATGTCCAAGATTCAATGGGCCACATGACAACTGAGGAAGACATAAGTGAGGAACGTCAAAGTGAGAATATGGATGCTGAAGTTATGCCACATGACATGATTAAAACCAGATTTCAAAGAAAAAACATAAGACCCATGAGTTCGAATCAAGCCTTGTTGGAAGAAATGCAAAAAGAGCACAGAGAGAATATGGATGAGAAGAAAAGGCAATTTGCAGTATTAGAGGAACAGTTTAAAATTCAAAATGAACAACGTAGTAGAATGAAAGAGAACTTTGAAAAACTCATTGAAGTTGAAACAAGAAAAAGAAAATATGATTATTCAAGTTCTGATGATGAATAATTATAATGAAAAAATCAAGAAATATGTTACGTTTTCCATCTTGTAGGAAATTCAAAGTGTTGGTAATTGTTTCTTATCTAGTTACCAGATTTTGCAGAGTTCCATAATGCACATTAACCTGCTGAACATGAATCCAATGTCATAATGTGACGTTTCCTTGAGTTATTATAGTTCAAAGTTCAAAAAGGGGGAACCTTCAAAATATCAAAACAAATTTTTTATCACTTCAGTCTACTTCTTGTTTGCAAGTTTGCTTGACAACAAATTATTTGTAAATTGGTTGAATATGCCCTTTTCAGACTTAGGACTATAACTCTCAAATAAGAGGGTAGTGCCTCATTTTAACTTCAGATTCTTGTTCAGCAGTTCAGTGTACAAATGTAGAATCAAAAGTTTTTCAGAATTTACTGGTTACTGAATAACGAACAATTACCAAAATTAGTATACTCGTACAAAATTATCTGTAATTTTTTGTTTAATTTCTCTTTAGTCAAACTATTCGTGCAATTATGTCTGAGTTGTGGAATAAAAGACTAGCAATTGTTGAAAATTTATTTAGACTAATCTGACCAGTGTTGAAAAAATTCGTGGTTATAGTTTGATATACATTTCAGGTAATCAAGTTTTGATTCCAGACGTGTTCTACATATGAATCTATATAGAAATACGAATTAAAACCTTGATGTGAAACATAACTTTTATCTATTATGGTATGAACGAGGTGCTATCTCATCTCTTTTCAGGACCCCCAGGTAGTGATTATCTGTGGGACTATAATTTCATCTCTCAAAGCTACAATTTCTTCAATCTGCCAATAATCCCCATTTCGGTAACAATAGTTGTGTAGAATAGGTACAGGCTGCTGTTACAATTTCAATTGCTTTAGAAACTGAATAGGTATTTATAAACTTCAGTCTAGAATATCTTCCTTTCAGAGGGCCAAAAATGTGTTCCACACACACTCTATCACAACTCAGACAGAAATTGTGATACGACTCTATTTTGCTGAGATTATTTTTCTTGTAAGGAGTCATCAGCCACTGTTTCAATGAAAAAGCAGAGTCTCCTATAATGTGATATTCACTTCGAGGAAAAACATTTTTAGGACCATGAGCTTCTACATATTTAACAAATGATGAATTTGAAAATACCTGTGAAAATAAGTAATATGATTACGTCCCATATGGTACCAATCATAATACAACCCTAGAGTCATGGGCAGAACCTGCGGATATCCGACAAAAATATAAGTGAAAAGTTTAGTTGCAGTACAAATTGCCATAAGATTTATGGGATATCGCATCTTTCTATTCACATAGCTATCATGTTGAGATATTGAGACTTTTAGTTCAATATGGGTTCTATCTATAGCTCCAACAGTATCTGCAATAATAACATAGTTAACAACATGAAATGGATCTACAAATAAAAATGATTTTGAAAAAACTCAGGGAACTTGCAAGCACAAGTAGGAAACATATTCAGCTCTTGTGAAATAAATTGTTTCTGTGGCAATTAAATAGACTAGAATTTTGTTTGAAAAAACAGGTGCTGTGTTATCAAATTACTCGGATACTTCTTGAAACCATTTATTATTTCTTGAAAATGTTCATCTTGAGTAGGCCAAATGATATATTCTTGTTTCAGCTGAAGAACCACATAAAGAAGTGCATTAACTAAATGCATAACTGTTGACGGTACAACATCAAACCGTTCTGCTATCTGCTGAAGCGTATCCTTATAATTGAGGTACCACAAAAAAATTAATAGGGATTTTCATGATACTGGTTCAACCAAATATTATGATCTATTGGCATCCTTAGATGAGTTTCACATGTTTTTCCTATTGGTAATCGTAAATCCCAATCATTAATCAAGTTGAAAATGTGGAACATAAATTATTGTCACTTTCGAAGAAATCTTCGAAAACAACTTGATATTTCAAATTTCAATATTTCCATATCTACACAACTTTCAAAATAAATAGTAACCAATAACAACATAACCTCACTGTTTTTTATTCAAAATCAACATATAACCATATCTTTCACGCACGTTTTTGCGACATCAAGTTTGTGTTACCAGTTCTGAAATTTCGTGAAGTGGGGGTTATAACTCGACGATTACCGACTTTTGTAACCGGGTTACTCGCAAAAATATCATTATAATTACACCAAAAAATACTCGACGCACGAATGCGTCAAACGAACAAAAGCATTTATTATTGGAATTCTTCGAAAAAACAATCCAAAATTGACAAGTGGAAAGTTTTCTAATGATTCCACTTGTACAAATGCAAAAAACTTTGTGGCTAGAGAACACTAATATATTGAACAGCTGCGGAGGAGGTGCATGTAAAGCCCGTGTGTCACGGTCAAACAATTTGATCAAATCAGTTTGACGTGACGTCATTGATGACGTCATATCAAATGTTTGATGGAAATTAGGAAATGCTCTAGTTTTGACAGGGGTTTGATTGAACAATGGGGTTATTTATTTATTCATTTATTTTCTTCTCACAAACACCCTGAACAGGTAATTACATGAAAGGTGAAAGTCAATATTGTTTAAACCTAAACTAAACTAAAGCTAAACCATATAACATACATAATACTACACAACACTTTGAAATTTGTTAGTCACTGCTGAATAAACACACTCTTGATTTTTTTAAGGTAGTGTTGAACAGGTCACTTCCTTTGTTAGTTTCTAGAAATACATTACTATTCACTTAACATAGAGTTTAGGGGAGAGCAACTAGTAATTTCTGTATAGAACATTTTCTTATTTTGTATTGTTAAATTAATTCTCGGAACTATCTGACTTATAGAGTTTATGAGGAGACAATTTGTGTACTTAATATTATTCAAGATATAGTAGTTAAATATAACAGACTGCATGCTTCTTCTATCACTCAGTGACTGGAATTTGAAGCTAGCTAACATTAACTTATATGCCACCTCAAATGGATAGGCATTATGCTCTCTAACAAACATCTTAAGAAACGTTTTTGGACTTTCTCCAATATATCTTTGTTACAGTTTGACTGAGGTGACCATATGACAGATGCATATTCGAGGTATGGCCTGACTAGTGTATTGTATAATCTAATGATAGTAGCTGTTTTAAAATTTTTTGAGTTTCTTATAACAAATCCAAGTGCCTTATATGCTTTATTGGCTATATTATTTTAATGTTTACTGAACTTTGAGTCTGATTGAAGTTGTACACCAAGGTCCTTGCATTCATTCTTCCTAACAAGTTTTGTATCATTTGCTGAATATTCATTATCTATATAATGTTTACGACGAGTAAAAGTTGTTACAGAGCATTTTGAAACTTTTAAATACATTTTGTTTTTTCTTAACCAGTCAGTAACAGAGTTGATATCCTTCTGCAGTCGAGAGCAGTCCTCGGTGCTATTTATGGTCTTAATAATTTTAAAGTCACCAGCAAATATCAAACAAGATGAGTTTTCTACGCTTTGTGGTAAATCGTTAATGAACATTATAAAGAGGAGTGGTCCCAGATTACTGCCTAGGGGAACACCTGATGTAGCTGTGAAACTATTTGATAGAGTTGATCCAATTTGGACTTTTTGGGGCCTTGAGAAGAGATATGATTTTATGAATTCATGCATGTTTTTTGAAAGATTGAAGTTTGGAAGCTTACTTAACAATATTTTGTGGTCGACCTTGTCAAATGCCTTTGCGCAGTCCGTAAAAATGGCATCCATCTGTTGTTTATCATTTATTACTTTTAAGGCATGGTTTGTGAATATGTTCAAATTAGTTACAGTAGATTTATCTTTGAAACCCATGTTGTTCAATGACTAACTTACTTTTAACATTCTCATATTTGTTGTGTCAAATTAGAATAAAAATGCACCTGGAATCAAGAGCTGTGTTTTCAATGTTTATTTATTGAAATTATAAAAAACTTAATTTCCAAACATAGAAAAAAGTGGAAAGACAGTTTATAGAAAATGTCGGCTTGGACTCAAGAACAGTGTGTGCATTTAATAGACTTGTACAGAAATTTTGAATGTTTGTACAATACGAAGCATAGGGATAAGCGGGATAAGAGGGCAGATGCTATATTGGAAATTGGTAGGGGTATGCAGTCGATCAGACCTGAGACGTATGCAGTCGATCAGACCTGAGACAACTAGGGATGGCTGATCCAACAAATTTTAAGGATCAGGTACACATGATCCGAGTCCGAACAAATACCTGTTACAAAGATCAGTTACGGTATCGAGTCCGACTCTGTCTATTGAAGTACATAGTCCACAGATACCAGACTGAACCTTAGCGCGGCGGGGAGTTAGGAGTACGAAAAAGATTTGTAGCGATGACGTATTTCAATTCCGATAATCTTCGGCGGCGGTCGATCGGGTCGATTACTCTTATAGGTACAGCAGATCCACAGGCGTTTGGTTTTGAGTTAGCTGTATTTTGACTTTATTGGCTAGTAGGGTGAATAGATTTTTAAATAATGTCACAGAATAAGCGAAGTGTAGTATGGCTTTATTTCACTGTGGTAGACGAGGGAAAAAAATGCAAAATGTGATATTTGCAAGTCGATGTGGATCTTTAAACATTGTTTCAAATTTGAAGAAGCATCTGGCTTGAAAGCATCCTGGCATTGAGGTGAAGGCATCAGAGAGTGATAATGTTAATACTGTCATGAGTGTTGATGTGCCATCAGTATCGGGTGAAAAAGAAGTGGTAGAAATAAGTATCGAGGCGTCTAGTTTGAAAATCGAATCTGAGACAATGCAACGATCTGTTTTGAACCAGGATAAAAAACCGTATACAATTCAAAGAAAAATGTTTTCTTTCATGTCAAAAAAAATTACACTTGTGGGCAAAGAAAAATTGACAATGCCCTTCTAGGCTTATTTATTTCTGATTATCAGCTATTCAGTGTAGTTGAAGATGAACGATTCAGAAGTTTTGTAACTGTTCTCAATCCCTCGTACGATTCTCCGAATATATCTAAGAGTATGATCCCAGCGGAATTCGAAAAATATTACAAGGAAGCCCAGGAAACGATGAAGAACATATCGAGTGTTTGTCCAACGACAGATTGCTGGACGTCTGCCAAAAATGAGAGTATTATTGCCGTCACCGCTATTTATATAGATAGCCATTTCAAAATGAACTCTGTGCTTCTCTGTTGTGACGTTTTAGACATTTTCCATTCTGGTGCAAATATCGCGAGGAAATTGAAAGAAATTGTGATGGAATGGCACCTGGAACAAAATCATTCTTATTGTTTCTGATAATGCCAGCAACATAAAAAATGCCATAACAGTAGAATTGGGTTGGAAGTATTTTGGTTGTTTCGCCCATACTTTGAATGTGATTGTTCACGACTCGCTAAAGTTGGTGCAACCAACGATAGAAAAAATAAAAGAAATTGTTGGGAATTTCAGGAGTACTCTCTCTACATCGAAACTGAATAATTTCAAACGTCACTCTGGTTCAGAAACGCCTCCCAAACTGATTCAGGATATTTCGACACGTTCATTCAACTAGAAGATGCAGTACGGTCCACTATAGGACTTTTAGATGAAAGTTTACAGTCGCTCTCTTTTGAAGAATGGGTAGTGGTGAAAGAAGTAGTCTTGCGTAGTCGCAAGAAAAATAGTGTGGAGGCACAGAAATATATACCCAGAGAGAGAGAACGGTAAAATATTCGAAAAGTATTCTCAAATACATTCCGGCAACATGGCGGAACGAACGGAATGGTACGCCTGCGCTTCTCGCTTCAAAATCAGCTAATCTTGTTGGTCAGTGTTGTAATTTGTGGCACAATTGTGCCAAAAGCGGCACTTTGAGCTCTAGTATAGCACCATAGCACGCACTATTGAAAATGAGTGGAAAAGAAGCACTATTTTGTTATCTGACGTTCTATGACGTTTGGGCATAACTTTATTGACGAAAGCAGTCATAGGGACAGAGAAACCTCTCTCTATGGTACAGAGATCCTGTATTTCTGTGCTTCGTGGCGTGCGCGTATGATATGGTTTATTATTTTTTTTAATGTTTTTTGTGTGTATGACTGTTGTGGGTAATGTCAGTACTGTCACTTGTCAGTAGTGACATGTGACTCGTGACTCAGCAAAAATATCATTGTTTATAGAAAAAAGAAATATGGATAAGTAAATTAGCTGATGAAATGTGTTATTAAATATTTATTGAGAATTTTATATTTTCAGATTTGTTTTCAAGATTACTAAACAAAATATCCAGTCAGAACCAGTAGCATCAACTTCCAAGGAAGTTGAGACAATAACAGAAGCTACCACTTTCGAAGATGAAGAGGAATCCTCCGAAAATTATTCAAATAGCGAAAAAGAGAATTCGTCACCACCAAAGAAAAAAAAGTATATGCCTAAAATAGGAAGAATTTCTAAAGATTTCCCCTGGATTGATTCCTCCAGAGAATATTTATGTTGTTAATTATGTAATCAAAAAATAAATGGAACCACATTTCATTTGAAAAGGCATCAGTTCACATCCATACATAAGAAAAATGAAGAGGCAGCTACAAAGACGCCACAAATTGATTCAATTTTCCCAAATCCAGAAAACCAAAAAAAAATATATTCCATAAAAGAAGCTGAATTGCGACTCTGTTGTTACATTTGTGAACATAGTTTACCCATGTTGTTATTGGATACACTGACCACATTCAACAGTTCAATATATCCCGATTCAGAAATTGCCAGAGGTATGGTAAGTCTCAAGAGGCAAAAGGCCACCAAAATAATCGTCGGGATCTTGGCACCGTATTTCATGGAAGAGACCATTGCTGATATCAAAGAAAACTTTTTCCCGATTATTATCGATGAAACGACTGATATAGCAGCTAAAAAATCTATGGTGGTAATAGTACGATATTGGAAAGAAGGAAAAGTGACAGATAGACTGTTAGATTTGATAGAAGTTGACAGTGCTACAGGACAATCCCTATTCAATATGATAAAATCAATATTGGATGAAAATAGAATACCTCATGACAAAATTATAGGGTTTGCAGCAGATAACGCCAGTGCTATGATGGGTGTGGCAAGGTGTTCAAGCAAGATTGAAAGAGTTAGTGCCAAATATATATGTACAAGGTTGCACTTGCCATTCCTTACATCTCTGTTCTTCAGCAGCTGCCCAAAAACTGCCCAAATCTGTTGAACAGTTTGCTAGGGATATATACACCTATTTTTCCCACAGTAGCAAAAGAATTGCGCATCTACAAGAATGTCAGATTTTTGCTAATGAGAAGCCACACAAAATGCTTTATCCAAGTCAAACAAGGTGGCTCTCATTGAAGGTATTGATTAATCGTGTGAATTGTGATAATTATTGTAACATATTATTTTTAGGCTGTGATAGAACGAATCTTAGAACACTGGAACTCTTTAACATTATTCTTCCAAAAAGAAGCAATTGAAGAAAATTTGCCCAGTGCCAGAACTATTTTGAATGCTCTCAATAATCAAGAATATAAAATATACTTCTGGTTTTTGTCATATGTATTAGAACTAATCACCAAAATCAATCTAGAACTGCAATCAGAAACCCCAAAACTTCCTATTTTCCTGAACAGAATATCTACTTTGTATAGAACGTCATTGAAATGTTTTATAAAGAAAAATATTCTTGAGAAAATACCAATAGAATATATTGATGTGAGCAACTCCAGTAATTATGTTCAACTTGAGAATATTTATATTGGTGCCAAACTAGATGCCCTGATGAAATCTGATAATCTTAAAGTTTCACTGTCAGTTTTAAATAATTTCAGGCTGAGAGCATTGGATTTTTACGTTGAATTCTGCAATCAGGTGAAGCAAAGATTTAAGTTTAATGATCCTTTTCTCAAATATGCTTCTAACTTCACACCTGATGTTGCTCTTTCTGCAGATGTTATGTCAATTGCTGACTTTGTGAACCTTTTTCCGAATATTCCAGTGAATATTGAATCTGTGAATGCAGAGTGGCAGCTGTTGGCGGAGATAAATATAACCGGCTGTGATAGAAATAAAAAGACTGACATTAATGAATTTTGGAAAAATGTTTCGGTGATGAAAAATTCATTAGATGAACCAATGTTTGAAAATCTGATGGTTGTAGTGAAATGTATTTTGTCGTTACCTCATTCGTCAGCAACAGCAGAAAGAGTTTTCTCTCAACTTAATCTAACAAAGACATTCCTCAGAAATCGTCTGCATATAAAGACATGTGCAGCAATCCTTCTGGTGAAAGATAAGATGAAAACTCTATCAGCTGGAGCTGACGAATGGAGACCCAATAAAAAATTATTGAATTATAATTCTAGTCTTTTAGAAAAGATTAATCCAGTTGATATTGACTGAATTTCTGTGATCTTTACTCAAAATGAGTTTTATTTTGTTTTTCGTTAATTTGTTTTATAACTGTTATTTTTCAAGTTTTTATTTTTGGAAATATCCTTCCATTTATGTTACTTATAATTTTTATCAAAGTTTTTATACATTTTTTTATTTTGATTTTGTATTTTGAATAAGTATAGGTACTTTTTATGAGAATATGTTTCAGTTTAGTATTCCTCCGATTATATCTTTATTTATATTATTTTTCCCAGTATTAAACGAGTTTGTACTGAGCAATGATTTATTTATTGAAAATTTCACGAAGTTTGAAATTGAGCGCGATTGTAATCCCGCCATCTGTTGGTAGAGCAATAAAGAAAAGTGATTATTATAAATAAAAAGAAGAAAATGGCAAGTGGCACTAACAGGCACCTTTGGGTAACTAACTTCGGCACAATAGAAAATTCCTTCTTAACAACACTGTTGTTGGTGTCTTGTCGTTTTCCATGCGAAATTGTTTAATATCATCAGTCGGATTATTTTCGATCATTCTTTGAATAACATTGGATAGCGGTCTAAAATGGTATAATCATGTTGAAAACCTACGAAAGAAATTGTCGACGCAATTATTTTTATTACGCAACCTAAAGAAATCAATGGATCATGAGACTCTCATATCTGCCTATTATTCCCTTTTTCATTCGCACTTGGCATATGGCATCACTTTATGGGGTGGTTCGCCGCATGCAAAAAAAATCTTTATCATGCAAAAAACGGCTGTCAGAACTATTGTAGGTGCAGGTCCAAGTGAATCATGCAGGAGTATTTTTATTGAGCTCGGTTTGATGACTTTACCAACCCTTTTTATATATCATTCTCTGATAGAAATACATAACAATCTGGACTCTTATAGCAAACATAAGGATATTCATAAATATCATACACGAAATAGTAACATGTTGAAGGCTCCCAAATTTCGTCTTGCAACTTCACAGAAAAATACACTGGATGTTAATCTATACAATAATCTCCCAAATTATTTAAAATCGTTAAATTCATTGAAGTTCAAGAAATTGCTCAAACAATGTTTGCTCAAGCACAGTATATACTCCATTGATGAATACTATGCTGTCACTTCAAGAGAAACTTTTCATCAAGAGCCTGCCTGCCATCCGCATTAAAATGCAATATTCTAAATTTTTCGCTTAAAACAGAAGTGGATGACTCCATCTTTTATTTTTTGTGAGTGTTTCTCTTCAATATTAAATATTCAATCTGTCAACTTCTTAGTTCAAGGTACATTTCAGTCTTTTCAATATTTTTCTTATAATGTGAATTTTGTCTCTTTTTTATGTAAAGTGTGATTGTATTGATGATAAGCTTATATGTTTTTAACATATTTCAAGTTGCTCTTGACGCGTGTAACGAAATTTTTGTTCGACACACTAAATAAATGATTTGATTTGAATAAAATGCCTAAAGCTTGCCCACACAGCACTGGACGTCTTAAAGACGTCCAGTTTATGTCCGAATAATGTCTGAACGTCCAGAGACATAAAATGGACGTCTTGAAGACGCCTGTTTCGAGACGTCTTCTAGACGTACATGAATGGCCGTCTTCCAGATGTCCCGTTTAGGTCCAGATTCATATTGAATTTTTCCAATGAGGGGAATGGAAGTTTTTTTTAAAAGGACTGTAAACAGTCTGCAGAAGCGCAATGAATTGTTATTTGTTGATTTTTTCCGTTTGTGAGAGTTGTCAGATGTTTATTAGCGAATTATGTTGGAAGAACTCGTGCAATTTTTGACAGAACTCGTGTATCTTCATCCTTCAATATGTAAAGAGTTGAAAAAAGAGAGAAAATCACTGACTCGGCACGAGTTCTTCCAAAATATGTTTGGCACTCTGACCTCTAAACGTCTGACGTATCCCCGAAAAAAACTGGCCAAAACGAAGAAACGCGATAGAGAGAGAAAGGCAGAGAGAGAGAGACACAGTCTGGGTAGGCTTGGCTTGGCGGGGCACTACCAACTGTCAACTGACCAGTAGGTTATGTTTCATTTTCGGCTTTGACTTTGAATACACCCGAATAGTTCGATGGTTTTGTTTGTGTCTTTACTGTTTTTGTGTGTTCTTCAGACGTTTGATAATCGAAAAGTGTTGTATAATAGAAGGAGGTAAGTTGACTTTATATCTATGGCTCTACAGAAATATTATGTGCGTGCCAAAAGCCAAAACCATTTCCGACTATACTCTGATAGCGTATCTTCACCGGCGGGAAGTAATGAAAACGGCATGGAAGATATAAATCAGAGTAATGATTCATTGAGCAGTGAAAAAGACGAAAATGAGGGCTTTCCCTTTGTTCCTAATTATTCTCTTTCCAGTATTACCACTGATTTTATACCAGGAAACGAAGCACAGGCTGTTTCAGATCATAATATTTATTTAGCAGATGATAGTGGTAATAAAACGAAAATTTCGAAACTCTCATTATCAAATTGGGCTTTGAAACACAATATAACTCACTCGGCATTGAATGATTTGTTGGGAATATTGAAATCTGAACATCCTGAGCTACCATCTGATGCAAGAACATTGCTGGGTATTTCAAAAATAGTTGAAGTGAAATCTGTAGAACCTGGTTATTACTATCACTTTGGATTGAGAAAATGTATAGAACGAATCATTTCGCGAATAACAAATTTTCATGAAGATGTTATAAAGTTAAATATAAATGTTGATGGTTTGCCATTGTCGAAGAGCTCTAGTAGCCAAGTTTATTCCATACTCTGTAGCTTTCATAAAAGTAAATTTGTAGAGATGGTAGGAATCTTTCATGGTTATGAAAAACCTAGGGATGCTAATACATTCCTTTATGACTTTGTTCATGAAACAATTGATCTTGTTAATAATGGTTTATTCGTAAATAGTACATTCTATCAAATTAAAATAAATGCTTTCATATGTGATGCACCTGCTAAGTCATTTATAACTTACACAAAAGGACACTCTGGGTATGCCTCCTGCACCAAATGTAGAATTGAAGGAAAATACATGAACAATAGAATATGTTTTCCTGAAGTCAAAAACCTCTCCTTTCGAACCGATGCTAAATTCAGGTCCAAATTACAGGAAGACCATCATAATGGAACACCAATTCTTGAAGAAATACCTAACTTCAATATGATTGATGGATTTCCGTTAGATTACATGCATCTCATATGTTTGGGTGTAGTGAAGAAACTACTCGTTACCTTGTGGTGTTGTGGCAAACCATCTAATAAAATATCATTTTCATGTATTACAGATATATCCAATAATTTGGAGATATTAGCAACACATATCCCATTGGAATTTAATAGAAAACCAAGATCGTTGAATGAAGTGAAAAGGTGGAAAGCTACAGAGTTTCGTCAATTTTTATTATACACAGGACCTGTAGTTTTGAAGGGAAGGTTGACAAGAGATAGGTATCAAAATTTTTTGGTGTTAGGGGAACAGGGGGCACGGTGTTACACGGGGTACAGTGTTGAACTACGCGCCAACTTTTTAAATTTGAACTGAAAACCGTACCGCCGTCACTGTCGACACTTCCCATCATTGTTTGATACCATGCCTGTTTGTAGAGCGCTGAAGTGCATTGAAGTAGAAATATAACCATTTTCAAGTTTTTTCAACAGCAAAGTAAGTATATCATATGTTTAAAAATATGTTTTGTTGGTCTTGTTGGTGGTGGTTGTTGGTGGTATTACAAGTTGTTTTGATATTTGGAACCATAAACACATTAGTTAGCTACAAGCTCACAATATAAACATAACCTTGAAAAATTGTCCAATGTCAGAATTGATATTTGAATAAGAAAACGGCGTTTGGGGCACAGTGTTGCAACTGTGTTATACTGTTTTGCATGTGGGGCACACTGTGACACTTACTTTTTTAATTAGAAAACATTGAAACTCGTTAAGTCGGCACCTACCTATATTACAATCAATTGAAGGTATATTTTTATATTCTTTTCAGAACTAAAATGGTACGTAATAGAAATCAGACTCGAAAAATAGCCGTTTTCACTGAGGATATGATGAAAACTGCAGTTCTAAATGTTGTGGATAATGGGTGGTCAGTAAGGGCAGCAGCAATCCAAGCCAATGTAGTTCATATGACTTTAAAAAGGTATGTTGACAAATATAAAGCTTTGTCTGAAGAGGAACGTACACATTTTCGATTTACGCCCAACTATGGAGTCAATCAAGTTTTCTCTAAACAGCTAGAAGACTTATTAAGAGATTATTTGATTACAGCTTGTAAAATGCACCACGGCTTAACTAGGAAGAATGTAATGAAATTTGCGTATGAACTTGCGGTGGAAAATAATCTGAAATATCCAACATGTTGGAATACTCATAAACAGGCAGGGGTGGACTGGTTATATGGTTATATGAAACGATATCTTGAATTATCTATACGAAAACCTGAGGCCACCAGTCTGAGTCGTGCAACCAGTTTCAACAAAACTAATGTTAACGAATTTTTTGATAACCTAGTCAAAGCTTTTAAGAAATTTCCTAATGGTCCAGCTCCAGAAAATATTTATAATTTAGATGAAACAGCACTTACTACCGTACATAACCCTCCCAACGTCGTAGGACCAAAGGGATTAAAACAAGTTAGGCAGGTAACTTCTGGCGAAAGAGGTGTGTTGGTGACGGCATGCTGTTTTATAAACGCAATAGGGAATTCTGTACCACCTTTTCTTGTATTTCCCAGAGTCAATTTTCAGGACAGAATGTTGAATGGTGCACCTCCTGGATCTGCAGGGGCAGCTGCCAAAACAGGTTGGGTTAACGGTGAAGTTTTTATTGATATATTAAAACATCTACAACGTTTCACAAAATACTCATCAGAATCTCCCATACTGCTTATTATGGATAATCATGAGTCGCATATTACAATTGCGTCATTGGAATTCTGCAAGTCTAACGGAATTATACTACTGACTTTACCGCCACACACAAGTGGTAAACTTCAACCATTAGATAAATCGATGTATAAGCCGTTAAAAACACATTTTAATAAAGCTTGTAATGACTGGATGATAATGAATCATGGAAAAACGATCACCATATACCAAATAGCTGAGCTCTTGGGAAAAGCATATCCTCTCGCATTCATTCCAAATAACATTACCAGTGGTTTTAGGTCGACTGGCATTTGGCCTTTGAACAGGCAGATCTTTTCAGATGATGATTTTCTAGCATCTGCAGTAACAGATAGACCGCCTCCTGTACAGCAGATCACGAACGAAGCAGATGAGATACCAGTACAAGTTACTATTGGAACAGCTGAACCTGAAACAGAGTTTAACGAAACTCCCGAGACACCACAGCAAGTCCAGGATAAACAAACTGAGAAGACACCCTCAGTGGCCTCATTTCAGCTTCCGTCATGTTCAACATCATCAGAAATGCCTTCTACTTCGGTAAAAGAGTCCTCATTAGTTTTGCCACAACAAGTTCGTCCTTATCCCAGAGCAGAAGCTAGAAAAGAAAACAAAGGAAAGTGTAGAAAGCGTAAAAGTGCAATCTTAACAGACACACCTATTAAAGACGGAATAATAGCTGATTTAAAAATTAAACAAGAAAAAAACGGAAAACAGATGTTTAAAAAAAGTGGTCGAACAAAAATGTCTACTTTACATAAACGGATGCAGAAGCCAACATCAGCTTCAGAAGATGAAGTCTCGAATATTGAAAATGAAATCGTCGCAAAGCGACAAAACTCAGTAAAAAGAAATGTTTTTCAATCAAAGAAACCAAATATTAAAGAAATATCCGATTCAGAGGAATCTGAAGGATCTTACTCATGCGCAGATACTGAGTCCAGTATGGGATCTTTTATAAGTGCAGATGGAGATCCATCAGAAGCATATGACGATGATAACAAGGAAATTAACATTGGAGATTATGTTCTCATTGAAGAGGGTGTTTCTAAAGGCCTTGAAGTAATGTCCATTGGATATGTTAATAACAAAACCGAAACTACGGTGAACGTAACGTACATCCGCCGTTTGTTTCCTAAGTTTATATTTGTTCCTGCTGATTTAGACTATGTTTTTGATATTTCCCAAGTTTTTATGACATTACCAGCCCCCACACCTTCAGGCCAGACAGCAAGAAGAAGTGAAATGTTAGTTTTTCCGGTAGATTTTCAGGCATACTATAATGTATTAAAATAAGTCTTATTTGGGTACTATGTAAAGTGTTGAAAAATAAATTTTACGATTACAGCTTTTCACTTATCTCCTATTTCTCCCTCAAGTAACAGTGTGCCCCATAGCATGCAACACTGTTCCCCACTAACGGGGCACACTGTTACAATTGTAGTTGTTATACATAATCATTGTCCCAGTCTAGAAATAAAAGTTTTTCTTTCACTTGATTATCCTGAGACATGGTCCTTTCAGGGACAAATCATTTGGTATCGGAAAATTCACTGTGAATAAAATAGCGCCAGAGTAACAAGAAAAAATTATTTTTGTGTAACACTGTGCCCCCTGTTCCCCTACATGATTTTCATTGGGTAATGATACTGATATATTACGTAATTCGACCTGTTGTCTGTGAAATAATGAATCATTCTAACGTTCCTTTATTGAGGTTAGGTTAGACAAAGCTCATGTTTTGTGTCATTTTGATTCCTTGGGATATATATTCCAATAAAAGAAACGAATATTTCCCAAATATCATTCGGCCTGTAACCTGTAACACGGATACTGAATGAAGTTGAGATACTTTTTTTTCCAGGAAAATGAATAGAAGGGGTTTGACCGATGATGAGTTGAAAAAATTGTTATATGAGGGGGAAATTGGAGAAGAAATGGCTGTGAACTAAAAATGTGGAGGTGATTCGGACGCTGAAGATGCCTTACCACTGAGGAAAATTCGGAGTTTAGAAACAGTTTACCTACGAAATCGGGATCAAAAAGAATAACACCAATAAATCTCCCCTCCTGCTCAAAAAATGATGATATAGAATATTTTGAAGACTCATTTGACTCGATTGCTGATCCAGACTTCTCACTGGATGAACATCTGAATAGCCGAAATCAGTTATTACGTATGACTGAAGTGCAATCTTCAAATCAAGATTTCCCTCCGAACCTGACTCTGGCTCTGAATCTGAAGAAATCGAATAAACAGAAGGAAATAGTATCTTAGAACAACGTTACTCATGGACCAAGATCACTAAAGACCCAGTTGTATTCAGGCAGAATGAATTTACCGAGAATACAGGACCAACAAACCCTTCGAATACGAGTAGTCCATCGTAAATCTTCTCACAATTTTTACCGGATGATTTCTTGGGAAAAATAATAGATCAAAGTAATCTAAATTCTCAGCAAATACGTCAATACCAAGAATTGGCAGATATAACTCTACCTGAGTTGAAAACTTTTTTGGAATTTGGTTTTCATGGGTTTCCATCCACTACTCTCTATGAAACTGTATTGGTCCGATGATGAAAATTTCCATATCGAAAGAATTGACAGAATAATGCCTCTGAAACGATACCTGTACATTTTGAGACATTTGCACCTCAATGACAATTCAAAAATGCCTGAAAGAGCTTCAGACGAATTTGACAAACTCCAAATTTCGGCCACTTCTGAATCATTTGAAAGAAACTTTTCCTGAACTTCACACTCCGTCACGCAATCTATCAATAGACGAGTCAATGATTGTATATGAAGGAAGATCCTCAATAAAACAATATACATGCAAATGAAACCGACAAAAAGAGGTTTCAAAGTATGGGCAGTATGTTGTGCTGAAACTGGTTATTTACTGGATTTTGATATATACATTGGCGAAAATGATGATCAAACTACTAATATACCTCTTGGGGAAAGAGTTGTTATGCGGCTGTCGGAACCATTTGCTAACAAGAACTACTGCTTGTATTTTGACAATTATTTTACGAGCATTTCCCCTTCTTGATGATCTCCTGGAAAAAAAACTATTTGCATGTGGCACAATACGTGTGAACAGGAAACATTATCCTAGTTCAATCATGAAGAAACACAAGGAGCTGAAAATGTCCGAATATGATTTCGCTCAATCCAATGATATTGGGGTAACGAAATGGAAAGACAGAGGAAAGAAATGTGTCTCGACTGCATTAACCATTTACAATCCTAGCAGTACCACAACAATTTCTAGAGAGAACAAAAGAAGAGAAAAAATACCGGTGGATTGTCCACAAATGATATCTTGCTACAATAAGTACATGAGTGGAGTTGATTTCTTTGATCAGTTCATTTCTTTTTACAATATCAATAAAAAATCTCGAAGATGGTGAATGAACATTTTTTTCTATTTGCTTGAAGCATGTGTTGTTGATTCTTATATACCATGAGTCATTTGAAGTTTAGGTCATGTTTAGCAAATGAACCGATTGCTAATTTTTCTAGTTTCCTATGCACCCGGACGAGGCAACGCCAGAAAAAGGAATCATCCAGATGGCCAAAAAACTATTCAGAATTTGTTCGACTAATTAATGTTGGCGATCATCTGCCCACATTGAATAAGACATACCGGCGTTGTGCTAACTGTAGCACGAAAGCAAAAGAGAAAAGGAGTACTGTTATATGTATGAAATGTAATGTAGCACTGTGCAAAATTTATTTTACACCTTTTCATCAATCTTGGGATTATTGATGAATGAGAAATATATTTCAGTTTATGTAAAAGCGATGTGTTTCATTTTTTGTGACAATGAAGTAATAAAAATTTCGTGGGATTTTGGGTGGGCTCTGTATTCCCCCGAGATCAACAACATATATGCTCTTCAGTTAATGTTTTTAGGGAGAATAATTTCCCACCTCAGAAAAAAAATTAAAAATACCAAGAGATGATCAGAACTCTTAGAGAAAAGCAAGTTATCGAGACGGAATTGAAATAATCGATCATATATGTTTTTAAATAGACCCCAGTCTTTTGCCACTTTAAGAGTTGATATAATTACATATTTTTTATCTCATTTTCTCCAAATATTTAGTTATTGTACACGATCTCTGGTAATCATAGAAAATATACAGGGTGTTCCATCGATAATAGTCCAGCACTCCTTTTCATTTCAAAAAATATGGATGAATGAAAGACAAACCAAAATTGAAAAAAATATCTTTCAAGGAATAAATTGTTGGCAATTCTATGCAAGATGCTCCACCCTTGAGGAAGAAAAGGAAAAAGGCAGATGAAACAAATGTTATATCGAAGTTGTCATCCGCTTTTGATAATTTCAACGATTATATGCAGAAAAAAAAACACGCCAAAGAAAATACCACAAATCTAGAACATGAGTCAATCATGAATTATGATTGATTTATCTACAATCGAAAATGATTTAATGCAGATATCAAACGAAAGAATTAGGTATAGAGCAAAGATAGAGATCATACAAATTTTTAAGAATGCATCTCAAGTTTAGGAAATTAATTCATTTTTTGATGACTGTTATTCCTATTCTATACTACATATTACATATTGGGAAAATCAAGAAACAAAATGTTTTATCACATTAAACACGTGTAAGTCTATAATAAAGCGTTCCCCTGAACGGTACCATTTCTTGTGAAAATGTGATGGTGTCAATTAAATTTTAATGAAAGTAATGAAAAGGCGGATTCAGTGAACGCAAAATGCATAATTTAGTGCACGAAAATAACAGAAGAGCCTTATCCTATATTTTTCCTGACATACCTACAAATATTTGAATTCAGTGTGAACCAATTGTCCCGTCTGCCTCATTTAGACACCTTTGTGGTTGTCTGACATTTAATCTTTTGTATTGAATACGTAAACGATTTAACAAATATATTTTTTTTTGTAGACTTGGACAGATTAAAAATGTTACCTTAAAAAAAAGCAAGTGGAATGAAAAAATATCAGTTAGGATCAGGAGGAGGCCCTGAATGTAGTAAAAAACTAACTAACTTGGAAATGAGAGTCCTAGAAATTCTAGGCCACACATTTTATGGAGGTTTTGGAACTGGGGAACGACGTGTAAGTATAAATATTAAATATGTTTTCAGTCAATCATATCAATAATTACTGATTTTAGCTAGAGAACATCTCTGAAATTGTTGCCACTCAAGTAGATAGTGTGACCAGCACATCTCATACTACTACCCATACACGTAAAAAAACGTGATGCAGAGTTTCTTGACAAAAGTGAATATAATACAGACCTTGATTATTATTTTTCATGGAGAATCAAAAACAACAACCAACAAAAAAAAATCAAATAATTATGATGATTTATATAGGGAGACAATTTTTCATCTCAAAACAATTGACAATACTCTGAAAAACGGATTGAGTGTATAAATAATACAAACGATGAAAAATACCTGCAATCTTGCAAAATAAATTATCAATTGATTCAGATGATTTCTAGTTGGGTACCTTATTTTTGTTCATTTCTTATATTTTTCATGAGGGTTTTGTTTTTATATTGTTTATGAGTATTAAAGATTGTGATAAAATGCTCTGATTACTTCTATTTTGTAATATATAATTTCATGTATGACTTCCATTTTTGTTTTTTGGAGTATAGTTCGTGTGAAATGGTTCTTGTATTTGAAATTGAATTAACATTGCTGTCTATTAAAATATACCAAACCCAAGCAGGAACATTCCATAATTCCAGTTGAATAGGTTATTGTAGGAACATGTATTTTTCAATTTCAACAGCTTTGGTTGATTCTTCACTGAACAGTTCATCAGGAGTAGTTATTTGTCTTTAATGCGAGTTCCCAACAAAGCACCAATTTGTCTCTCAACAATAAACAACTAAATTTTTTCGGTTATTTTGAACTTTCTTATACCTACCGACAGACAAAATTTCATTCATTGAAAACGCTATATTAGTTATTAAAATACATATCAACAATATTCTGCCTGATACCTCTTCCTTCATTCAACGGATCCCCCTGATCTCTTTGATCTGGCTTATCATCGTTTTCATTTCCATTGAAATCTAGCCCATTTTCAACGTTAACGCAAATGTTATGCAACACCGTACACGAATTAATCAGATGCCCCATAAATGGAGGCGAGTATATAGCTGATCTTTCTCCAAGGAAGCACCTAAATCGTCCTTTCAACACACCAATGCAGCGTTCCACACAATTCCTTGCTGAAATATGATGCCGATTATATCTAGCCTCAGGCGATCCCTCTGCTGGATCATGAAATGGAATCAACAAATAGTTCGAGAGCTGGCGACTAAAACAACTTCCTCATAAGTTACCAAAGGTTTGACTTGGCACGTCGGTTCTACTTTAGATCGTAATTTTAAAACCGCCCGTCTGCCGGAGGTGAGCGGTCGCTTTATCAGATTTGGAATTTGAAAAAATAATTAAAAATCGATCAAAATTTTTCAATTATTACCAAAATGATTTTTTTGTGAAAATGGCCTAAAATCCTAACCTAATCGAAATCAGGAGCGTCTGCCGCTGGAAATGGTCGCTATTTCGGAGCAGACGCTGTCAAAGATGACAAAAAATCGCCTTCAACTTCCTCACAGGTTATCACCGTAATTTTTGTGTCAAAGTTTCACTCAATATGTTACCAACCAAGGTTCAAAAATAAAACTTCGGCAGACGGTCGCATTCGAATTGCAGACGGGCCTAAATGGCTATCAATATATGATAGTATACCTATACGCTTGATACTTATCTATTCGAAACGACCTCGGAAATATACAGTTCGTTGAACAAAAATTTCATGTAGAAAAAAAGCAATTCATATAAACTTCCGAAGCCGTGAAACAACAGAATTATGGCAACAATGTAGTGTGTATCTGTGTACCTTAAAGCGAAAGCTTATTCTATGGCAATTATTTTCATTTCTTACCAGTGTGAAGTTGGCAGCCAATTTTCAGCAGCCAAACCTACGGAAACACCCGAACAACCATAGGCGTCGGTGGCTGCTGAAAAATTTTTCTAGAAGGGTCACGAAAAATCAATTCACGTTGCACCGTGCGATGATTTTATCTCACGTAACGATCCTTGTGAAGAAAATAAAGTAGCTATACGAATATGTGAATTATCAATCCAGAATATCAGAAACTATGTATCATTTTGACAAGAATCAGAACCGACTCGGGATGTTGAGGAATTTATATATTCTCAACGAAATATTGGTTATTTTGAAGCAGTGGATGGGGAAGTAAATTTGATGGATAATAAAATAATTTTATTAGAAAATATTGTTTTCCTATCTTTGACGCCCGGTATCAACTCTCAAATCACGTGATAGTATTGATATTATGTGCTTCGAAGATGATCATAAACTGAGTTCCTTAGGAGGGGGGTGAGGGAGTTATTTCCTCGGAATATTACTAAAATTAATTTAAAAAAATCATTCTGGACATTCAGCAACGGCGTATCACATCAAAATGAATGAAAAATGTCCCAGAAATGTTCGAGAGTCCCATATATCGATAGATGATCTCCTTAGCGAGGGGATGAGAAAGTAAATTTGGTGAATTTTGAAATAATTTTCTTTGAAAATATTGTTTTCCTATCTTTAACGCGCGGTATCATCTCCAAAATCACGTGTTGGCATCGATATTATGTGCTTCAATGATGATCAGAAACTCAGTCCCTTAAAAAGGGGAAAAGGGGGGTATTTCCTCGAAATATTATTAAAAATAATCTCAAAAAATCATTCTGGACATTTAGCAACGGCGTATCACATTAAAATGAATGAAAAATGTCCCAAAAATGTTCGAGAGTCCCATATATCAATAGATTATCTCCTTAGCGAGGAGATGGGAAAGTAAATTTGGTGAATTTTAAAATAATTTTCTTTGGAAATATTGTTTTCCTATCTTTAACGCGCGGTATCATCTCTAAAATTACGTGATAGCATCGATATTATGTGCTTCAATGATGATCAGAATCTCAGTCCCTTAGCAAGGGGGTAAGGGGAGTATTTCTTCGAAATATCACTAAAATTAATTTTAAAAAAATCATTCTGGACATTCAGCAACGGCGTATCACATCAAAATGAATGAAAAATGTCCCAGAAATGTTCGAGAGTCCCATATATCGATAGATGATCTCCTTAGCGAGGGGATGGGAAAGTAAATTTGGCGAATTTAAAAATAATTTTCTTTGAAAATGTTGTTTTCCTATCTTTAACGGGCGGTATCATCTCTAAAATCACTTGATAACATCGATATTATGTGCTTCAATGATGATCAGGAACTCAGTTCCTTAGCAAGGGGGTAAGGGGGACTTTCTTCGAGATATCACTAAAATTAATTTTAAAAAATCATTCTGGACATTCAGCAACGGCGTATCACATCAAATGAATGAAAAATGTCTCAGAAATGTTCGAGAGTCCCATATATCGATAGATGATCTCCTTAGCACGGGGATGGGAAAGTAAATTTGGTGAATTTTAAAATAATTTTCTTTGAAAATATTGTTTTACTATCTTTAACGTGCGGTATCATCTCCAAAATCACGTGTTAGCATCGATATTATGTGCTTCAATGATGATCAGGAACTCAGTTCCTTAGCAAGGGGGTAAGTGGGGTATTTCTTCGAAATATCACTAAAATTAATTAAAAAAAATTATTTTCCGGACATTCATCAACGGCGTAGCACATCAAAATGAATGAAAAATGTCCCAGAAATGTTCGAGAGGGCACGACAGGAGCAAAGGTAACCGCATTGCTGACTCTTTGGCCAGAATGGCGGCTGGAATGAACATTTTGGGACCAGGTGACACCCATGGCTTGACGACTTCGACAATTGCGGAACTAGCCAAACGTTACACCCATACTCAAACCCTCAAAAGATGGGATGAAACCAAAAGATGCAGTTTTGCCAGGATCACCCTGGGCGACCCTGAGAAGCTGGATCCAAATAAATATTTGGCGATGACCAGGAAGAATCTACGTTTAATAGTGGGATTTCTGACTGGACACTGTCAACTAAGGAAACACCTCCATATTATGGGGCTAGTGGACACACCTCTATGCAGGATGTGTGAACAGGAAGATGAAACTGTCAGGCATGTCTTATGCGAATGTCTGGAGCTATCGTCGATAAGAGAGTGTGTGTTCGGTGAGTCTTGGCCTACACCTGCCGATATTAAGGAGATGTCCCCTGGTGACCTGTCCTCCTTCCTGGATAAGGCAGAATGGACAATGTCCTAGGAGGGCGACTCCTTGGGAGGATGTACAATGGGCCATATTGTGGCCTAAGTGCTGTGGGTCTATACTCACCCTCCCTACTCTATAGATACAGAAGGGGGTAAGGGGGATATTTCTTCGAAATATCACTAAAATTGATCTTAAAAACATTCTGGACATTCAGCAACGGCGTATCACATCATCTCTAAAATTACGAGATGGCATCGATATTGTGTGCTTCAATGATGATCAGGAACTCAGTTCCTCAGCAAGGGGGTAAGGGGGGTATTTCTTCGAAATATCACTAAAATTAATTAAAAAAAAATATTTTCCGGACATTCATCAACGGCGTAGCACATCAAAATGAATGAAAAATGTCCCAGAAATGTTCGAGAGTCCCATATATCGATAGATGATCTCCTTAGCGAGGGGATGGGAAAGTAAATTTGGTGAATTTTAAAATAAATTTCTTTGAAAATGTTGTTTTCCTATCTTTAACGCGCGATAATCATCTCTAAAATCACGTGATAGCATCGATATTATGTGCTTCAATGATGATCAGGAACTCAGTTCCTTAGCAAGGGGGTAAGGGGGGTATTTCTTCGAAATATCTCTAAAATTAATTTAACAAAATCATTCTGTACATTCAGCAACGGCGTATCACATCAAAATGAATGAAAAATGTCCCAGAAATGTTCGTGAGTCCCATATATCGATAGATGATCTCCTTAGCGAGGGGATGGGTAAGTAAATTTGGTGAATTTTAAAATAATTTTCTTTGAAAATATTGTTTTCCTATCTTTAACGCGCGGTATCATCTCTAAAATCACGTGATAGCATCGATATTATGTGCTTCAATGATGATCAGAAACTCAGTTCCTTTGGAAGGGGGTAAAGGGGGGTATTTCCTCGAAATATTAGAGAGGATTATTAAAAAAATCATTCGGGACATTTAGCAATGGCGTAACGAATCGAAATGAATGGAAAATGGCCCAGAATGTTAGAGAATCCCATATATCAAGAGATGATGTCCTCAGCGACGGGATGGGGAAGTAAATTTCATGAATTATTCAATGATTTTCTTTGAAAATTATGTTTTCTCATCTTTGACGAGCGTTATCATTTCCACTATCATGTGACAGGATCGATGTTATGTGCTTTCACTCAATCAATCAATCAATATTTATTCGATGTCTTCTGACATAAACAACTCACTTGAGAATGTAGAGTTAATCAACTGTCAAAACCATCAGCTATGAGAACAACTTCCTACAGAATCCATATATTTAAGAATAGAATGAAATGGAATAGAATAGTTTATTCGTGCTATGAACAAAGAGTTTTACACAAGTCAGACAATTTTTTTTTCATATGATATACCATCAAAATTCACATATTAAAAATTCTGTTAAGTTGTTACCAACTATGAATATGAATTTCAATCTATCGTCCATTATATTAAATTATAAAACATATTGTTCTCAATATTTTTTTTGGATTGAAAGTTCATTCAATCTACAACAGTTACCATAGCAAACTATACAATAATTGAGTGTGGAGTGAATATAGGCATCAGGACTTCAACAGTAACAAGATCCCGAGGATTCCAGATGACAAAACGGTGCTTGGACAATTTTTTCGTAATAAAATCGATGTATCAACCCCAACTTATCTGATAATCTATTGATCTATTGATTTTTCAATTGACCTGGTGGTCCTCACCAGGATACTGTGATTCAGGTCTCTAAGAGAGAAAACAGTATTTTTTTCGATAAATTCAGAGTGAGTCCATTTCTAGAACAGTAACTTTGTATATTATATACCGCAGTGTTAGCTAGTAGTGACCTTTCTGCATGATAAATAGATCTGCATGTAACGGAAATATCGTCAGCAAACTGAACTGTACATTTTTTGGGATTCATGTTCGAGATGTCGTTAACTACCTATGGAAATAAAGTAGGTTCCAGAATAGTGCCCTGCTCTTACTATTTGAGTCCTACCCCTCTAGTAGAGTCCTACTCCTCTAGTACGAATCTACCCAACTCAGACCGGTAGCGTTGAACTGTCGTGTACGAAATTAAAGAATCTGAAAGTTTTAAATGCACCTCCGTTAGCTGAAGATTGAAATATTCAGAGAGAATTTCGTTTTTCTCTGCTGTTCTATATCGAGTTTGTTGAGAAAATCAGATTTCCCAAATTAAATTTTTCGATAGGACGGACCGTTAAATAGTTGTGTACGAAATTGTAAAATCTTAAAGTTTTTAAATGCACCTCTGTTAGCTGAAGATTGTTAGCTGAAGATTGAATTATTCAGTAGAAATTTAGTTTTTCTCTGTTGTTCTATATCGAGTTTGTTGAGAAAATCAGATTTTCCAAATGAAATTTTTTGATAGGACGGACCGTTAAATAGTTGTGTACGAAATTGTAAATTTTGAAAGTTTTTTAATGCACCTCCGTTAGCTGAAGATTGAAATATTCAGTGAAAATTTCGTTTTTCTCTGCTGTTCTATATCGAGTTCGTTGAGAAAATCAGATTTTCCAAGTAACATTTTTCGATAGGACGGACCGTTAAATAGTTGTGTACGAAATTGTAAAATCTGAAAGTTTTTAAATGCACCTCCGTTAGCTGAAGATTGAAATATTCAGTGAAAATTTCGTTTTTCTCTGCTGTTCTATATCGAGTTTGTTGAGAAAATCAGATTTTCCAAGTAACATTTTTCGATAGGACGGACCGTTAAATAGTTGTGTACGAAATTGTAAAATCTGAAAGTTTTTAAATGCACCTCCGTTAGCTGAAGATTGAAATATTCAGTGAAAATTTCGTTTTTCTCTGCTGTTCTATATCGAGTTTGTTGAGAAAATCAGATTTTCCAAATGAAATTTTTCAATAGGACGAACCGTTAAATAGTTGTGTACGAAATTGTAAAATCTGAAAGTTTTTAAATGCACCTCCGTTAGCTGAAGATTGAAATATCCAGTGGAAATTTCGTTTTTCTCTGCTGTTCTATATCGAGTTTGTTGAGAAGATCAGATTTTCCAAGTAACATTTTTCGATAGGACGGACCGTTAAATAGTTGTGTACGAAATTGTAAAATCTGAAAGTTTTTAAATGCACCTCTGTTAGCTGAAGATTGAAATATTCAGTGAAAATTTCGTTTTTCTCTGCTGTTCTATATCGAGTTTGTTGAGAAAATCAGATTTTCCAAGTAACATTTTTCGATAGGGCGGACCGTTAAATAGTTGTGTACGAAATTGTAAAATCTGAAAGTTTTTAAATGCACCTCCGTTAGCTGAAGATTGAAATATTCAGTGGAAATTTCGTTTTTCTCTGCTGTTCTATATCGAGTTTGTTGAGAAAATCAGATTCTCCAAATGAAATTTTTCAATAGGACGAACCGTTAAATAGTTGTGTACGAAATTGTAAAATCTGAAAGTTTTTAAATGCACCTCCGTTAGCTGAAGATTGAAATATTCAGTGAAAATTTCGTTTTTCTCTGTTGTTCTTTATCGAGTTCGTTGAGAAAATCAGATTTTCCAATTGCAATTTTTTGATAGGACGGACCGTTAAATAGTTGTGTACGAAATTGTAAAATCTTAAAGTTTTAAAATGCACCTCTGTTAGCTGAAGATTGAATTATTCCGTGGAAATTTTGTTTCTCTCTATTATTCTATATCGAGTCGGTTGAGAGAATTTTCAAATATATGTGTTTTGTTTAAACAGACTGTTATATACAAATGTGTATGAAATTGTTGTGATCGGACTTTGATGAATGCATATGTTGGTTGTGAAGCATTCTTCTTGATCGGTCTGCAGCTTTTACTTATTGAAAATATTTTGTCTGCAAGTTTAGCTGAGAAAATACTTATCTCCTTCAAAATTCCCAAGAATGAGTTCCAAGAAGATCTCCAAAGAAAAAGCCTATCACATTATATCTTCAAAATTGGCAAATTTTGGATCACCCACTGATTTCCAAGGTGATATTTGCAGAGATATTTGTGCTGATATAGCAAGAGAGCTCAAGGGCACTAAATTTGGTTATACCAGCGTCATCTACGATATAATCAATAAAAATTCAAAGTTCAAGATCTTTTTCCAAAAAGAGTGTTTACCGAAGAGTGGGTATGGAATAAACCTTGATTCTCTGACATCAGCTCTGCACGAAAATAAAATAGAAATCGTTAATATTTGTACGTCATATAGGAACAGTCTATCCAAAATTGGAGCACTATGTGAGACATTGAAAGTTAAAAATTGTCTAAAAAACCGTCTTCGTATTTATCGACTATGGAAAAAGATGACTGAAGTCAGTGGGGAGGTTGGAACTATTATCACGCCACTGAAAAATGATCTCAATGAACTTCCATACATCTCAACTCCTTCCAGGAATCAATATTCCACGAAAGAAAACAAATGTACTACAAGAGAAATACAGAATTTCGATTTCGATAATCAGCCCTCAGAAAAAAATTCAATGGAATATGAATCTGAGCATACGCCGGCTATCCACATATCAGATGAAGAAAGGAAAGAACGAGAAGAACCTAAAAATGATATAACACCGGATGATCATGGTATTCCTAAATGTATGCTCAAGTTCCCGAGTCCCATTGAGTCAAGTGGAATCCTACCATTGTATTCGCGAAATACAACCTCACCACTAAAGAAATCCTTTTTCACTTATTGTAAAATATTAGAAGGATCATTCCATATAGAAGATGATATTTGGAGTGTCATCTATGAAGATGGCAAACTCAACGTGAAATATTATCCATCTTACTTGAAGAATCAAGTTGCTAAGTTCATCAATAATACATGTTTACTGATATTCAGATATACAAAAAAGTCCATCACAAAGAATACATTGAATTCATATGAAAGATGTAAACATAGTAATTATAACTGTAAAAAATTCAAAATCTGCCTGAGTATATCGGATAGAACTGTGAAAGTATATAGTTCGTCGCTGAATTACCATCATGATCAATTGCTTACAAGTCACGTTAGAGATAAAGAGAGACAATCAGTGAAACGTAAAATCCGCAATATTAAAGCTTTTCAATATAAGAAACAAACTCTCCTAGATTCTGACAAAGTCCTTTCAGAAGAAGGAAAAAACTTGCAGACTATCAAGTCGGATTCTACCCTCAGAAAGATCAAATCAGAAGCCAACAGTGATTTGGATCGTGTCAAAAATGATGTATTGGATTTATTAATGATGCAACAAGATCATCCAGAATACATTAAAGAAATATCTTTTCCATTCAATGTGAAAGTGTACAGTGTTGAGCAACTTGGAGGGCTAAAATCACAGTTCACTGATAATAAATCCCTTCCATTGATTCACTTCGATGCTACTGGAGGAATTGTGAGAAGTCCTATGAAATCTATGAAGAAGCGAATATATTTATATACTGCTGTCATAAAAATAGCGAAACCGAAGAGAATATATCCAATTTTCTCAATGATATCCTCGACTCATGATTCCAATATAATTTTCAAAATCTTACATGACTTTCGTCATTTTTGTGAAGAGCATAGATTCTGGCCAGCCTTATCTGAGGTAGTAACGGACTTTTCTTTTGCAAATGTCCATGCCATTTGCAAAGCATTCAATAGATGCACTTTACTTGAATATCTAGAAAAATGTCATGATTTATTACAGGGCCATGCAGTGCTTTCTAGTATAAAATTAATTGGAATACATCTATGTTGTTCTCACTTCATGAAGATGGTATGCAAAGATATCGATTCGTTTGCGAAGGACCTCAATCAGAAAAAATATTTCAAGGATCTCATGGCAGCGGCGATACTCATAGGTGATATCGAAACCTTCGATGAGTTTGTTCAGAACATTAGTATTATTCTCAACTCAAAATTCTAGAGCCATTCTGTGCGGTTAGCTCAGGATAATATTATACTATTGCACGAAGGAAAATCAGTGGCACCCGTCGAATACAAGGAAATAGGAAACCTTGTATCGAATGAATCCAAGGGTTCTGACGGTCTATATAAATCGAGCATCTTTTACAGGAGGTTTCACAATTTACTTCAGAAGCAGGATATAGGAACTTCTGGAAGTGAGTTGAATGACTGTAATAATCAAGAATTTTTCAATGTTATCCTAACGAAATATTTGCCTTATTATCCTCTATGGAGTGTTTCTATTGTATCCAACGGACCCGCTAGTAACGCGTTGGTTTAAAATTATTTTGGTCAACTCTCGAACATTTCTGGGACATTTTCCATTCAATTTGATGTGATACGCCGTTGCTAAATGTCCAGAATGATTTTTTGAGATTATTTTGAATAATATTTAGAGGAAATGCCCCCCTTTTCCCCTTCCTAAGGGACTGAGTTTCTGATCATCATTGAAGCACATAATATCGATGCTAACACGTGATTTTGGAGATGATACCGCTCGTTAAAGATAGGAAAACAATATGTAAAAAAAAAATATTTCAAAATTCACCAAATTTACTTTCCCATCCCCTCGCTAAGGAGATCATCTATCGATATAAGGGACTCTCGAACATTTCTGGGACATTTTTCATTCATTTTGATGTGATACGCCATTGCTGAATGTCCAGAATGATTTTTTTAAATTAATTTTAGTAATATTTCGAAGAAATACCCCCCTTACCCCCTTGCTAAGGAACTGAGTTCCTGATCATCATTGAAGCACATAATATCGATGCTATCACGTAATTTTAGAGATGATACCGCGCGTTAAAGATAGGAAAACAATATTTTCAAAGAAAATTATTTTAAAATTCACCAAATTTACTTCCCCATCCCCTCGCTAAGGAGATCATCTATTGATATATGGGACTCTCGAACATTTTTGGGACAATTTTCATTCATTTTAATGTGATACGCCGTTGCTAAATGTCCAGAATGATTTTTTGAGATTATTTTTAATGATATTTCGAGGAAATACCCCCCTTTTCCCCTTCCTAAGGGACTGAGTTTCTGATCATCATTGAAGCACATAATATCGATGCTAACACGTGATTTTGGAGATGATACCGCGCGTTAAAGATAGGAAAACAATATTTTAAAAGAAAATTATTTCAAAATTCACCAAATCTACTTTCTCATCCCCTCGCTAAGGATATCATCTATCGACATATGGGACTGTCGAACATTTTTGGGTCATTTTTCATTCATTTTGATGTGATACGCCGTTGCTGAATGTCCAGAATGATTTTTTTAAATTAATATTAGTAATATTTCGAAGAAATACCCCCTTACCCCCTTGCTAAGGGACTGAGTTTCTGATCATCATTGAAGCACATAATATCGATGCTAACACGTGATTTTGGAGATGATACCGCTCGTTAAAGATAGGAAAACAATATTTTAAAAGAAAATTATTTCAAAATTCACCAAATTTACTTTCTCATCCCCTCGCTAAGGAGATCATCTATCGATATATGGGACTCACGAACATTTCTGGGACATTTTTCATTCATTTTGATGTGATACTCCGTTGCTCAATACTATCACGTGATTTGAGAGTTGATACCGGGCGTCAAAGATAGGAAAACAATATTTTCTAATAAAATTATTTTATTATCCATCAAATTTACTTCCCCATCCACTGCTTCAAAATAACCAATATTTCGTTGAGAATATATAAATTCCTCAACATCCCGAGTCGGTTCTGATTCTTGTCAAAATGATACATAGTTTCTGATATTCTGGATTGATAATTCACATATTCGTATAGCTACTTTATTTTCTTCACAAGGATCGTTACGTGAGATAAAATCATCGCACGGTGCAACGTGAATTGATTTTTCGTGACCCTTCTAGAAAAATTTTTCAGCAGCCACCGACGCCTATGGTTGTTCGGGTGTTTCCGTAGGTTTGGCTGCTGAAAATTGGCTGCCAACTTCACACTGGTTCATTTCTTTATATTATTTCGCAGTGTTCACTCAGTTTATCAGTGTTTTATGTACATAAACATTCGGTGGTGAGTTAATTAATTTTTATAATAAGTTTATGTATCAAAAATGGAAAATGTATGGTCAACATATAGGTGAGGTTAGGATACAGGCAGGCGCACTAGGCGAAGGCAGATAATACGCGATATAATCATTGCAACGTTGCCGCTTTGAGTTTTTTCTCCTGAAATAATAGAATATAATTTTATTTTATTAATGGCTGGTGGACAGTGGTAGTGATAATAATGATATTTAAAGAACAGTTTCCGTATTTTGTATACTGAAATACTTTTTATATATCCATTTAAGGTCATGGACGCGCCAAGTACTTCATCAGGGATAACAGGAAATTGCTGTATTCACGTTGAAAATGTCTCAGAAAATTTGAAATCATTCACGGCAGATACACTCAAAAAATGTCAGGTATCTTTAGCTTGTCGAAAGCATTTCAATATGAAGTATGCTGAAATACAACTTCCATACCTAAGTGGTTTGTCTAATTTAGGGTACCATTCAAGCTGCTACAGAAAACTAACAGCAATCAAAAAATATAAAATAGAGGCCTTTTCACGTGAAACTTTGGAGCATGATGAAACACAAGACAGTGATCAGGAAAAATCATTAGACAGAACTACAAGATCAAAAAATATTTTTTTGAAAAATGGAAGCAGTGGAATTTTAAGAAAAACCTGTATTTTTTGCGATAAATTATTCATTTATAAAAACAAGAAACGAATCCGTTTAACGATTTTTCAAACGAAAAACTTTGAAGCCAACATAAAACAATATGCATTAGCTCTAGACGATCAGCAGCTTTTATCAAAAATCACGGATGTAGATTTTATTGCCAAAGAAATACACTATCACAGGCTATGCCGGGTAAAATACACTATGAAGTTAAAAAAACGATCGGAAATAAAAAATGAAGAGGGATTGTGGCATACTATTCGGAACCAGCATAGGATTGCTTTGTGTAGAATTTATCAAAACCTGTATTATTGAAAAACGAGACGCTTACTTTTTGACAAGTATCCACCGCATTTATATTCAATATTTGTTTGAAATAGCTGGTGACGCAAACACTGAAAGATCTAAAAAATTTACCTGTGAACATTTATTCCGAAAATTGAGAATGACATACACAAAACTTTTGATATTCACGAGGCATCGGGGAAAATTTATCATTCATGGTAAAGAAATAGATTTTTCAACTGCTCTGCATATGTGCATTAGTAAGGCTAAAACAATAGAAGGAGATATACAAAATGCTGCATTTGCATTGAGAAGAGAAATATTAAAAATAAAAAAAACACTTTGCCTTCCCAAATAACTTTAAAAGATATATATGATGGGGAATATTCCATACCACCATTGTTACACGATTTTTTCACAAAATTTCTATGTGGGCTATACGATCGACATCTCGAAAGGAATAAAAAAATAAGGATCGAGTCTCTAGCTCAAGATGCTATCAACTCAGTTACGAACGGTCGGATTAAAACATCGAAACACATGGAACTAGGCATGGTTATGAAGAGTCTTACAGGAAGTAGAAAAATCATAAACATTTTGAATAGATTAGGTCACAGTGTCAGCTATTCAGTGGTAGAAGAACTAGAAACGGAGCTCACTTATTCTTCTTTCGAGGGCCCTTTCATTACACCTTATGGTATTCAACAAGAACCAGATCTGTCGACTGCACTTGCATTCGATAATTATGATAGGTTTGTAGATACCTTGTCTGGTAAAGATACACTTCATGATACTGTTGGTATTATATATCAAAACAAAAGCAGTATGATTGACAATATCGAAGAGATCAATGATAACATGAGCTAGCCCAGGCATACTTCCCAAAAGAGAAGAAGGAGAATGTTTGATATGTTGGACGCTGAAATTGAACCTTATTATAAAAAACCTAAGTTGAACGAGATCGTTCGTGTACCGTCATTAGCCAAACTTGATATGGCAAAGTATAAACGTATCCGACAACTAGATAATTTGTGGGTCATGTCCCTTGCAATACTACAAGAAGACGTTCCTATGTGGACAGGATGGAATAATTTGAAAACCACTGAAACATTCCCAGCTCAAAATATTTGCTACTTACCACCGATCAACGAATCACCTACAAGCCTGTCAGTAGTAGCACATACTTTGAATGTAGCTCAAAATATCGCCATGGGTTGTCAACAGAAGTACATACCCGTCACTTATGACTTAGCCATAGCAAAACTTGCAATGCAAATACAGAGTGAAGAACGTCCAAAATATGACAATGTGTTTATTCAATTGGGAGCTTTTCATATTCAAATGTCATATTTCAAAGCTGTAGGAAAATATATGGAAGAATCTGGTGGACCGTATATTCTCACAGAATCTGGAATTTTAGCTCCTGGTTCACTCAAAGGGTTTATCATGGGGACACATTACAACCAAATAATATCTGCATTGCTGAGTTGACTGATGAACTGAAAGTAATTCAAGAGCAAAAATTGACTGAAATTAACTTTTCGAGGAGTCTTGAGGTTATTTTGGATGGATATGATCACTATTATCGCCAAACAGAAGAAGGCTTACATGGGGCGACAGCTAAATATTGGATAACATACGTGAATTTAATAAAACTCTTTCAAGAATTTTCGAGAAGCATAAGAACAGCAGATTTTGAATTATATGTTTTATGTTTGCCTCAAATAGCCACTCTTATGTTCTCTTTCAATCATCAGAACTATGCAAGGTGGATTGTCAGATTCTATAACAATTTTGTAAATGTAGAAAACACTCATCCTGGTTTGAAAGAAATCTTGGTAAAAGGGGGCATTTCGATAAGGCGCAGTACAAAGTCATTTTCCGGTTCTCCAATTGATCTCACATTGGAACAAACCATAAACAAAGATGCTGCAAGTAAGCTTACAGGTAACAATTTATTTTTCTGTATTTGATTTATATTGTCACTAAATTATTTCGTTTACAGGGATCAGCTCGTTTACAAATTCGATATCAGCAAGGCGCCGATGGGCTACAAGTCATTCACTACGTACATCCTTGGTCTCACATTTACTAGATACCCTGAATTTAAACTCTTCCGAAGACGTAATGAAGACTGACCTCCGCGACAATAGAATCAAAAAGGATGATACTTTGATAAAGGAGCTCGTGAGTCAAATTACAAACACTCTCAATCCCTTTTCATCCGAAATCTTGAACAGGAATGAACTTGCTAATCTATCCACTGGAAAAACCGCTAGCGAACAAATCAAAAGTTTTCTCTTAAATATAATTTCTAAAGAAGAACTAAGAGATAAATTCGTTACTGAATGCAACGAGGATGCAAATAGGTTTACAAAACCCATTTCAAAACGAGTAATTCACACATTCGCATCGGAAAATAAAATAAAAATCAAGAGAAGCGACGGAAAAACAGCCGAAGTTAAAGTCGAAAGAAACCAATTGGGACGACTTTTAGCATTATCGTTGCTACCAACTCTGAAGTAGCACTGAGTCTTCGGCTAGTAGCAAGGGATCAAGGGGGTTAATTAGCTTCCGGCTAGCTTTTCAGACGGAGAGGGATGCTGGGTAGATCAAAAGAAGCAGATGAGTAGGTCTATCTGATGACCTCCCCTCTTCTGTCAAATATCGTGATTGAAAGTAAACAACTGTATATGCAATATTGCTTCAAAAATACATGCAAACACAACCCGACATATGAATTAAAGTATTTTAGTGACTCCTCAACGTACTACTATCATATATCTACCTGATAAATTACCACCCGAAGGCAACAAAAGAGTACGAGAAACCAAAAGTGAAACGTCAGGCGCCAATTTGCTACCAACTCTGAAGTAGCACTGAGTCTTCGGCTAGTAGCAAGGGATCAAGGGGGTTAATTAGCTTCCGGCTAGCTTTTCAGACGGAGAGGGATGCTGGGTAGATCAAAAGAAGCAGATGAGTAGGTCTATCTGATTCAAGTTGATGATCGCGTTTCTCAAACTACTGAAGAATCAGTTATTAATTATATAATTTAGTAGGTAGTAGTACATTGAAAGAAATAAACTTAAAAATAAACAGTTGTAACTGATCTATCTTTGTTTCACTCAAGCTCAAGAGTTGTCATAAGTTCTGTTACAAGATATACGTTACCCAAAGTATACTTGAGGTGTACAAAATGGTTAGAAATTATCAACTATATTTCTCAAGATATATTTATGATAAACAGAAGATTCGTTCTTGCTTTGGAGTCCTACTTTGATCAATCGTACTGCGAGGCTAATATAGGTAGCATGCAAAAAGGGAAGATCTTACTTGAATCTTGAGGAGTGGGGCACCTCCCTGGTTTTGTAATATGTAATTGGCAAGGTAAGCAGAGCATGCAAGCTGGGATATCAACTATTAGTCTATAACTACGGCGGCTGTCGTCTGCAGTTCTCTGAATCAGGTCTGTTAGCGGGGTTGCATAAGCGGGAGGAATAGCAAGCTACTCTCGACGTCCAAGGTAAGCTGGTAAAGAGTGCTGAAGCGTATGGGACAAGAAGGCCTAAAATATTTTATAGCATATGCAAGCTTCCTAGAAACGTTGGAGTAGTGCCCTTACCTTAGATAGGGAGTGGCCTTGAAGGATTTTGGGTACTTTACGTATAATGTGCTAAATCCCAAATAAAATGGCTATATTCATATCCAAGATATAATTAGTTGCTATTATTATACGTTTGTACTTGTCTTTCTCTATTTTTAAGCCAAAAATCCACAAAATGTGTTCAGAAGTACATTCTTCCACAAACGGCCATTATCAAAAGAGAGAGAGAGAGAGATCCACAGAGGGAGCAAGGTGTCAAGGCATTTTCCTGTCAGAGGCACGTGATTGAGGGGCAATTGGCCGAACTATTTGGCCTTAGCCGCTAGAGCAACTGAAAGGGGAAACAACTGGTGAACAATTGCAATTAACGAAATTAATGTCAAAGGAACTGTAGAAATGATGATTGCATTGATAGGTCATTCATTCTTTCGATCTCTCCCACTACATTTGATGACTTCAGGTGGTTCACAGGAAACACTGCAAAGTGGCTCCAAACTTATAGATAACTCGAACTTGACAAAAGGAATTTAAACTTGTAACATCGTTGGAACATAAGATTGATTTATTAAACGTATTATCGTATCCGTTAACAACCGTTCCGTTGTCACTGAGTCATCTCGACGGAAGTATCAATAAAAGGGATAGATCAAAATTATTCAAGTTATTAGAGAATCGTGTATCCGCTTCTTCAAGTCCAAGTCAAATAGATTGTACCATTTTCGATGGATTCTTTTTTTTGCATCTTCTACGTGATCCTCCTCTTACTTATGGCAGATTAGCAATTTACATCATTAAGAAATTATGCAGAACATCAAGCAAAAGAATAGAACTTATTTTTGATAAGTGTATGGTGCCATCGTTAAAGGACATCGAAAGAGACAGGAGAGCAGGGGTCAGGAAGGGATAATGTGTTTAACATCATTGGAGAGGAGCAGAAGCGGCCCAACGATTTTTTGAGAACATTGAGGTGTGACTCTTTTAAAACCGAATTCGTCAAGTTTTTGGTGAAACACTGGAAAACAAGTATTCCTCCGGGTATTTTGGGAGAAAAAATTCTCCGGGTAAATTGTGAAGATATATGTTACATGTTTTATGAGAATGATGGATTAGTGAATTGTGAAATTGATGAGGACCTATATTCTAGTCACCATGAAGCTGATACTAGAATTCTATTTCATATATCTAAACTACCAGAAGATATGAATGTGGTGATACGTGCATCCGATACTGATATATTAATAATAGCAGTAGGAAATATGCACAAATTGAAAAATAGACTGCATATTTTGATAGAAACTGGACTTCAGTCGAAAAATACTTTGAGATACGTTTCTGTTAACGATATTTACACAAATTTGGGAGACATCCTTTCTCAAGCTTTACCTGCCTATCACGCTCTAACAGGCAGTGATTATACAGCATCATTTGCTCGAAAAGGTAAAATAAATCCTTTTAATATTATTGAGAAAGACTCGAATATTGCCAAAATTTTTGCTTCTTTTGGACATTCCCAGGATATATCAGAAGAGCAAATTCAAGGTATTGAAAAATTTGTATGCTACATGTATGGTAGTCATAATGCTAATAGTGTGAATAAAGCAAGGCTAGATTTGTTCCTTAGAAAACATGGTGGTACAGTATCCCAAATAAGAAATCCATTAGATAGTCAAAAATTTTCATGGGAGCTTGATGCCACCTTGTCGAAGGGTTCTAATAAATAAAATAAAAAGGGTAAATCAAATTTGCGCCATCTGGAATTATGCAACGAATGCTAATCACAATTTCTTTGATCCTGAAGAACATGGCTGGCTTTTAGTTGATGAAAGATACCAACTGAAAGTTTAATGGACCACAAACCCCTTCCACACTAGAAGAAATGTGCAAAGTCCCAGCTCCGGAAATAGATGAAGATGACGTAATTTACGCAAGTAGTGATGAAGATGAATAGTACACCGAGTTTGCTTTTTCATTTTTTTATTCGGGATATTATTCATTTATTTCTATTGCTTGCTGTCTTCTCTCATTGTGTGTTTCATTTTTACATTAAATTGTTTTCATTTTGTTTTCTATTTTCATTGGATGTTCAACATTGAATAAATATTCTATCATTTTTCACATGCAATTTTTGCTCATAAAACTCTTCCGAGATTTTTTTAAATAATTATAGATATTACGCGTACTTTTATATAATATTGATAGCAATACTACCGTCTATCCTTTGAATGCGACGGTCTCTTAAAGTGTTTTTATACGTCTTCATCACTCACACAATGTTCTATTGAAAAAACATTGAGGTAACTTGTGGGGGAGTTGACGGCGTTTTTTTGACATAATTATGCTCGTAATTATGTGATAGCGCTCATGTCAAAAATACAATATTTTATTTAGGTAAAGTTACTAGTAATTATCAATTGTGAGAAATTCTGCAAATTTTTGATACAAATTAGTAATTATTATAATAATATGCTGAAATTTGCATTTGGCGTCAAGTTTTTTTATTATATTTTCAACTTTAACCCCGTCTGCAATTTGAATGCGACCGTCTGCTGAAGTTTTCTTTTCGAACCTTGGTTGGTAACATATTTATTGAAACTTGACACAAAAATTACGGTGATAACCTGTGAGGAAGTTGAAGGCGATTTTTTGTCATCTTTGACAGCGTCTGCTCCGAAATAGCGACCATTTCCAGCGGCAGACGCTCCTGATTTCGATTAGGTTAGGATTTTAGGCCATTTTCACAAAAAAATCATTTTGGTAATAATTGGGAAATTTTGATCGATTTTTAATTATTTTTTCAAATTCCAAATCTGATAAAGCGACCGCTCACCTCCGGCAGACGGGCGGTTTTAAAATTACCATCTAAAGTAGAACCGACGTGCCAAGTCAAACCTTTGGTAACTTATGAGGAAGTTGTTTTAGTCGCCAGCTCTCGAACTAAAAGGTTCTGAATGTTCACTGTCACTAATCAGCAAATTTTTAGCCTCCATTTTCGATTTTTAATTTCAATATCAGCATTAACGTTTAGGAAATAACAGACTATAAGACATATAAACACCGAAATGATAAAATTTTGTTAGGTATACTTGTAGTAGAGCCGCCGCGAAGCGAAATATTGTTGAATACTTTGGTTGAAGAGATGTCTCGTTCAACATATCAATGGAAACTTTGAAAATAGAACCTCATTACCAATTCCCTGTTTTTATTAAAAATCGATAGATTTTTTTTACAACGACATATTGTTCCTTCCTTCAGGTGTCTTGTTGACACCATGATCTATTCGAATTTTTAAAACGATATTCGCTAGTCGGAAACGATTGTGTGTTACGATCATTTGCAAGGTGGTGCAAGCGTAGTGCAGAACTCCATTTTCACCATGAAATTAAAATGATTAAAAGTGGTGTATTTTCGGTGATCAGAAATTTCATCTTCTTTGAGAATCTCAGCCTTCAAGTGTGATCACTGACTAATATTTGTGGAAATCATTCATACACTGTTACAAGGATACTGAATCCTGACACAAAATTATATATTCTTTTTTTGTTTCAGAAATTCGAAAGATATCTGAAGGTTGCCGTAATACACAATAAAACGAAGTTAGTTACAGATCCCACAAGCATGAAAACATATCGTGAGAATTATTGGAAAACATATTTTGCAGCTTGCTAATATTCAATAAGCGCAGAGTAGGAGAACTTCAGAGAATCACAACACTCGATTTCACCAAATATTATAATAAACAACAGTCTTCTAAGAACTTCGAAAGAGTAGTGACGGAATCGGAGAAAATATTGTACCATTCTCAAACAGTTCAATCTATTGAATTTTTCATAAGTCTCAGCGAAAATTTCGATTTTGCCCATAACCCTCATTCATTTGGATTGCCTGGATATGAAAATCCAATTTAAGGAACATCGGTTATGAGAAAGCACGCGAGAACTCTAATAACATCGACTAAATTGCGTAAGCAATTGGCCACAATGGTGCAGATTTTGAAAATGAACAAAAATGAGCTAGAACATATAACTTCTTTCACAGAAAAAACTCATTCCGAGTTCTATCGCTTACCTGATGATGTATACCAAACAGCCAAAGTTAGCAAATTATTGATGATGACAAAAACAAGAAATATCAAGCAATATAAAGGAAAGTCACTTAGTGAAATCGAAATCGGAGATGATTCAGTCGAAGCAGAATCTGATGAAGAAAATCGTGAAGAATTCGAAGAAGTTGTGTGTGATTATAATAATATGGATTTTGTCGCACCAAGCGCCGAAACAGCTTCTAAATCAAACTCATTCAAGAAAACGAAAAACAAACGAAAACTTGTCCCGTGGACAGAAATTCGAAAAACTCTTGCGAAGGAATATTTCGAGAATCATATCAAGAATAAAAGAGCGCCAAAAAAGGACGAAATAATGTCCCTAATTGAAAAATATCCAGATATATTTGTTAATAAATCGTAGATGGTTATAAAAGTATTTGTGCAAAATACGTACTCAAAAAAATAACTTCTGCAGAGTCAAATCGTTGAATAATATGTCTCTTCAAGGTAAACACAAAGTGAGTTACCAATGAAGATTACTTTTCTATCAGTCATTCCATTCCAATAAGCCCAAAATATTCTCAAAATATAGGATCATGATTATATCTCATTTTATCATATCATCGTATCTATAATTGGTCCCCAATACAGAAACTATCCGGGTATTTGATTAATACATACTTGAAACTTTGTATACAACTTCCCGCGAGCCTGACAACATTTTCATTTACGACATTTTCCTAAACTGCTACTTTTTTGAGTATGTGTGCTCCAAAAACAACAGATTCCCAAAAAGTTTATCTACACTGTTGTACATCGACACATTGTCTTCTAGCCTACGATTATTCAACAATATATGACTTTCTCTTGTATGTGAATACAGAATTCATTAGCAAATGTCACGACTGATTGAATAGTGATTTAATTCATATTAATGAACATTTCATTTGATGATACTTTTATATTCAATTGGATATCAACATGCGCTGCAATGCTAGAAGAGAAAAGAGTGCATTTTCGTTACCTACTGACTAAAATATCAAATTGAAACTCGTCGTTATTGATATCAGCAAAAGCAGTATACTGGATGCCATTTCCAACGTTGAATGAGCCGGATGCATTCTAGATATAATATATCTATTATATTATAATAAATACTCCTGCGGTATACTGAAGGATGCAACTCTACCTGAAATTTATATATATATATATATATATATATATATATATATATATATATATATATATATATATTTGTTCGGGTAGGCTTCCGCGGTTAGAAATGTGCTGGCTGGAACTTCCGGTTGATCCGCGTCTGGAATGATTTTCTTGTCTACGTTTCGGCTCCCATTTCGGAGCCATTTTCAAGACTGAGTGACCTTGCGTCTAGGTCTGAAATGTCTTACGCTATAAGGTAGAACACGATTAAATTTCCACAAAATTTATTGTCTTCGCGACATGTTTCGATACACTGTATCTTTATCAAGCGAATGTGTTTAAGTACATTCGCTTGATCAAGATACAGTGTATCGAAACATGTCGCGAAGACAATAAATTTTGTGGAAATTTAATCGTGTTCTACCTTATAGCGTAATGACTATGGATTTCCATCAAGTGAAGGCCACCTCAATCCAAAATGAGTTGTCTTACTAGCTGGCTATCATCACTGGAGATCGAGGATTGAAGGTTGGTGGGATTTAAGGGTTCATTAGTAATTATGGCAGGATCAGGGATCGGACGGTCGATGGAAGGTTCGAACGGATCGTCCTGGTCGAAAATGGTACGATTCCTTCATGAAACGCCATCCAAATCTTACTGAGAGGGTCGTTCAAAACTTAACGCCCGCTCGCGAAAACGTTTCTGAACCCCAACTACGACAATGGTTTCGAGAAATCAAGGAATATTCGATATCCCAAAACCTATTTGAGATAACAAACGATTCCACAAGAATTTTTAATTGTGACAAGAGCGCTTTTTTTCCTTCAGCCAAAGGGCGACAAAGTGTTGACAAGAAAAGGTAATAAAACTGTATATAATGCAGGAACAAACGATGAAAAAGAAAATCTTACTTTTGGTAATTGCTAATGCGGCTGGAGAATTAGGTCCTCCTATGATCATTTTCAAATATGAAAGGATTCCGAGTCATATAGCCCTTAGTGTTAATAAAAGTTGGGGCATAGGACGGTCCGAAAGTGGTTGGATGTGTGGCTCCACATTCTATGAATATATAACAAACGTATTTGTTCCATGGTTGGATGAGAAAAAAATTAAACGACCGATTCTTATGTTCATAGATGGTCATGTGTCTCATATGAAATTCCATTTGTCACAGTATTGTTCTAAAAATAGAATTGAGCTTTTTGCACTCTATCCAAACTCGACACACTTGATTCAACCTATGGATGTGGCGGTGTTCAAACCGCTGAAACTGTTTTGGAGAAAATCTGTCAGAGATTGGCATCTCGAAAACCATGGAAAAAAGTTGAGGAAGGAAAAATTTGGAAGTGTGTTTAAGAAAGCAGTGTCCAATATTACAAAAGAAACATTTCAAAATGGCTTCAAACGATGTGGAATATGTCCGTTTATAAAATTTTCTAGTATTTCAACCCCATCAACAAATCAGAGAGAATCTTTCAAATTTGAAGAATCTCTCACAGTTTTGGAAAAATTCATTTCCACAGAAAAATGAAATGATTTTAGAAAAAAGTTCAATGCTGATTGGTCTAGGAACATAGAAGATACTTCTTTATTCAATGTATGGACTGCAATGAAAAAGAAAACAATAGCTGCGGTAGGAGAGGAAGTACGAGAGGACGTGAATATTGCCAGAGAAATACCCATAAAGGGGGCTACAGACGTAACTGCAAGCTTGACAAGCATGCATGATCAAGCTTTTTGTGCAAGCAAGCTTGAGCGTCTGTAGGAAAAATTTGCACAAACTTTTAAATTGTACAAGTTGCTTGATGAATGAATGAATTTTAATTATGCATGCTTGCACAAACGGGGCTCGCACAAGCAAGTCTGAACGTGTGTACTGAAAATGCAGAAGTTTGCACAAACGAACGTCAGTCGTGAGAGAGTTTTCATGTAGCACCATGTCTCGAGATCTGAAAAATAGCAATCGGGAATTGTTAGAAGATTTTATTCGAGTGTATCAAAGTCAACCGTGTCTTTGGCGTGTTAAATCGAAAGAATACCATGATAGAGCGCGAAGAGAGGCAGCGTACGAAATGTTATTAGAAAAATACAGATTAATTGATGCCAATGCCGACAAGGAAGCAGTTGTAAAGAAGATAAATTCCTTTAGAACTAATCATAGAAGAGAAAAGAAAAAAGTTGAAGAATCTCTTCGCTCTGGCAGGGGTACAGACGAGATATATAAGCCCTCCCTTTGGTACTACCACCTATTTGATTTTCTGGGGGATCAAGAAACTCCGAGAAGCTCTGTGTCCAACTTGACGGAGACCGAGGTAAGTTTTACTTTTAATACAAAAGTACATATTATATAGTTTATTTTCATGTCATTAACATACAACTTGTATACAAACAGTTTTAGTTTTTGTTATGTACAAATTTGTCTTGCCAAGGCACTTGTCCTTCATTAGTAAAGTAGTTCATAAATTCCTGTCTTACTTGTTTAGCATCAAATGGTATGTTTCCAGCGACATGTGCGTTTTGTAAAGGTAACATAGGGGTATTCTCTGACGTTAGACCACTTCGGAATATGCCATTTTCTAGGTCCTCGGAGTCTAAAGAATCAGTTGGAACGTAGGTGTGTTTTACGGTCGACATTAAATAATTATGTAATGCACAAGCTGCCTTTACTACTTTATCAATATGCTCTGGGTTTAAATTGATGGCAGTATGGAACACCCGAAAGCGTGCTGCTAAAATCCCAAAGACATTCTCGACTATTCGTCGTGCTCTCGATAGTCGATAGTTGTAAATTTTTTTTCCAGTACAGCTCAAATCACTCTGTCTGTATGGTTTAAGCATATCAGTCCTTAAAGGAAAAGCATCGTCTGCAACGAATACGTACGGCAATATTCGTGAACTAATTAAGATTTCTCTTTCTTGCGGAATGTTTAATGATTTTTCCTGTAATCTTCTCCAAAATTCTGTATTTTGAAGCACACCTCCATCGGATACTCGGCCATTTGTACCGAAATCAAACACAATAAACCTATAGTTGGCATCCGCAATGGCAAGTAAAACCATACTGTGTGTATGTTTGTAATTAAAAAAAAAAGAACCAGCTCCGGCTGGAGGAACTATCTGAATATGTTTTCCATCTATGCAGCCCAGGCAGTGAGGAAAATTCCACCTCTTTTCGAAATCTCTTGCTATAGCGATCCAATCCTCTTCGGTTTGGGGAACCTGAAAAAAGAAAACATTACATTATACATAAAGTATAAAATATTTTAAAATTATGATACAAATTACAAAGTATTTATTTATTGAAATCACTAATCCGAGTTTTTGTATCAAGCTTGTGATACAGTTGTACTTCACTAATCTACAGTTTTGTTTTTGATCGACTGGTTACCGAGACCTTTCAACATGATTTTTTTATTGTTTTATTGCGTTTATTTTTAGCTGGTTATTATTATTTTCAGGATGACAACGTAGAAACAGCAACTGAAGTGACTGTAGAGGATTCGGAGGAATCTACAGAACAAGAATATGAATCAGCTCAGTCACCAACAGATGACACATCGTCGTCTACTTTAGCTGATGCAAGGCCTATTGAATCAACTCCAAAAACAAAACCTCCTGCTCGACCTTCTAAACGAGCTAACTGCGACTCTATACTAGGAACAATTGAAGAACATTTTAAAAAACCGAAGCCCCCAGAAAACAGATATGATGTTTTTGGTAAAAACGTGGCTTTAAGAATGAAAGATATTTCAAATAAGACTCAAAGATTGTTAGTTGAAAAAATTATTAATGACGCTTTATTTATGGGTGAACTGGGTCAGTTAACTCTGTCGCATACCATTCGAAATTCTGTTACCAGTACATCTTATGCGTCTTGTCCTACAGCTCCGCAGTTGAATTATAATAGTTCCCATTTTTCTCAGACACCCTCATATTATGAACCAGTTTCCCCACAAACAGTAAATAGCGGAACTTCTAATCAATCTACTCCATCCATTGCTTCGTATGTTTCAACTTTCATCGATACTTAATTTTTATATCAACTGTTTACTACTTTTAGTTTTAAAGGTGTGTTAATAAAGCATTATTTAAAATACAATACAAATACAAGTGATTTACTTACTTTCACATAACTGGCTTTCAGCACCTCGTAAATGGCACCGCAGGTCTCTGGAACTATATAACTTAGTGCCTGTGGTGAAATTCTAGTTGAAAATTTCAGATCTTCATAACTCCTTCCGGTCGCAAGAAAACGCAATGTCGCTGTTAATCTTTCATGGGGTGTTATAGCTTCTCTCATGACTGTATCCTTTTTTTTAATCAAAGGTGTTACAAGGGATAAAAGGTTCAGGTAGGTGTCTTCATCCATTCTAAGGTAATTATGCCAGTCACGCGGATATATCTTCAACTCACTTAATAACTTAATGTGGGAATAAGTTTTTCTTCTCCTTAACCAGTCTTTACACCACACGCTACGTTTCTTTTTTTGCATTTTTTTATACACCAGTATACAAGCAGCCAAAGCAAGAGCATCGTCGTCGTCCGAACTGGACATATTTGAAGCACAAAGTGGCTCTCTTGCCCGATATGCTTGTACCGTGTGGTGGCGAAGGGAAAATGCGCTTGCTTGCACAAAAAGCTTGATCATGCATGCTTGTCAAGCTTGCAGTTACGTCTGTAGCCCCCTTAAACAAATTTTAGAACAATTTTTAGAACAAGAGTGAATTGTGAAGATAGTCTACTAACGCCAGCAAAAAAAATTACGCACACCATTTCGCACCCAACAAGTTCTTCGTCACAGATGAATGAATCAGCCACCAATGCGGTGAATAGTATAACACCATTGAATATGTCATCACTAAAACATCAAGTTCCCACCCCCTTTAAAAAAGCTTTTTTGCCAGGAGGAATTAGGTCAAACACAAAACGTAAGAAAAAAAAATACCATCTGCCATCACTTCAGAAGTATGGCAAGAGTACCATAAAAAAAAAGAAATAGAGAAAAAGAAAAAGGTGAAAGAAAAAGAAAAGAAAGCGGAAGAAAGAAAACGAAAAAAGGAAGGAAAGCTTGCGAAAATCAAGAAGTCAACGAAAAGAAAGTTTCAGATTCTGCAAGTTCAGTTGAATTCGAGGAATGGGTAGAAAGCGGGGATAGTCTCGATGATGTCGACATCTATTCAGGAAGAGATTCAGAGAGCGATGAAGATGACGATATCCCGCTGAGTTATTTGGTCACAAAATCGAATTTGAAATATGAAGATATTCGTGTTGGAGATTTTGTTTTGGCCAGGTTTATGGGCGGAAAGAAGCAACCGCTTTTCTATAGATATGTCTGTGTAATTCAGAGACTTTACACAAAGAACGACATCGAAGTTGCGTTTTTCAAAGCAGTTAACGACAAGTCAAGTTTTCGTTTGGTCGAAAATGATATATCAACTATCAAGTTTGAAGATATCATCGAAAAATTATCTCAACCTGAAATTATAAATGTCGATGACAAAATTAAATATATATTTTATGTCTGTGCCTTCGGCTTAACCCTTCGGAGATTATCTGCTGACTATTTCATGCAATTACGTCCCTAAACCTAACCTATGTCTGATGTAATGAGCTCTCCCCTCTCCTTTCCCCCCGTTTGCGCTCGCCGGCTAGTTCCGCGCCGCCGTGGCAGTTGCGAGGGTGGCGAGATTCTTTAGTACGCTGTTGAAACTGGAGTAGTGGGTTACGTCCAACCACACTGTGCGAAAAAGTTTCAAGTGGAGTGTATGAATAGTGCTGACGAATGGTGAGTACTATCATATGTGGTTTCTTTACTGTGTCTGTTAGAGCTCTCATCACGGACAAGCATTTGCATTATACAGAAACATAGGGAATGCTATCCGACGAAAATGAATAGGCACAGGCGTGGAAATCTTTTCCAAGCAGATCAGGGCCATGTAATAAAGTTATTTTGGAAAAATTGTAGCCGGTCATTCTACCGCTACCATAGAGATTATAGATGATAGCCGGCCATTCAGCCGCTACCATGGAGGCTCATGAGCCGCAGCAGCAGCCGCCAAGGCTCATGAGCCGCAGCCGTCACGGCTCGGGAGCCGCAGCCGTCACGGCTCGGGAGCCGCAGCCGTCACGGCTCGGGAGCCGCAGCCGTCACGGCTCATGAGCCGCAGCCGTCACGGCTCGGCAGCCGCAGCCGTCACGGCTCGGAAGCAACAGCCGTCATGGCTCAGGAGCCGCAGCCGTCACGGCTCCACATCTGCAGCCATTACGGCTCAGAAACCGCAGCTACGCTAGGAATTAAAAAAAAAAAACGACTCAAAACTTGGGTATCAGAAAATTATCCGGAAGGATGGCGTGAGTGGAGAATGGTCAACATCTCCTAAGAAGAACTTTTTGGTGAAGAGGTAGATGCCCAGACTCTTAATAAATTAAGATTCGCCCTTCCCACGATGGGGATTGCGAAGGCGTTCTGTCCCGAAACATCAAAGTTATCTGAGAAAAAGTATAGAGATTATAAAGTAGCCATGTTGAACTGGGACTTTTGCCGAGCCTTATTATTGAGCCCACCATATATTGCCAATCGGGTACATGGCTCAGGAGAGAGAACCGAGTTGTTTACTAAGGCTGTTTCATCTTGCAAGCATACCTTTGTCTCAAGAAAAGCCGCTTGTTTGGGAATGAGTTCAGAAGAAGAATCGTCGGAAGACAGGTGGTCATCGGTGCGCCATAAAAGACGGCTAGGAAGTCCGTCAGGTGCCGAACCCTTATCCAAGAAATCTAAAATTGAAGCTTTGGAGGAACGTATGAACATTATGTTTACGGCCCTCTCAGAAAAAATTGAGTCCTTAGCCAACGCGCCAACCCTTAGCAAAGAAAGAACGGAGAATTCTTATTCGGAGGACGAATCTGATCATGACCAGGCTTATGGTACTGACTCCGAGTTTTCCGGTTTAGTCTCGGAAGCAGAACAATTCCAGTCACCGCCAATAGACCTACAGGAAGAATTATTTTTGCCGGAAGTTCGGGAAGCAGAGCCATTAGTCCCAGAACCAGCAGCAAATATAAGATCACAAGGAGTAAGTTGTCAGAAATTGGGATCGGACAGTTGGAACAATATCAAATACAAGGAAGTTCAAAAGAGGTTACAGGCTGCGCCTGTTTTCGCCAATCTGAAGGTTAACGAACCACTAGCACCATTATCCAGAAACTCTTTTTCCGACTCCTTACTGGTCAGGTCAGACCTCACCTTGGGTACATTAACTCATGGCCTTCTGAACCAAAGAGCGGTGTTATCAGAGGAAGTGAAATCCTTATCCTCAAAATACCCGGAAGCCGGGCGGCATCTCAAGGAGGCACTATTCAACACCTTGTCACCATTCAGAATCCTCTCAGACGACCTGTTGCATTATACTTGCGCTCGACGCTCTGAGATTATTGATTTACGCCGTAAATCCTTCAAGCCGCGAAGCGACCACCAAGCGTCAAGTCTATATCGGATACCTCCTTCAGAGTCTCATCTATTCGATGAAAAAAAGCTTAACGAATACCTTCAACAGCAGGGTGGGTTTTTTCGAGTTTTTCCATACAAAAGCGGAAAATTTGGGCAGAGACATTCGACTAAGTTCCAAGATCAAAATCAGTTCAACTCCTCGTTTCGACTCCGAGCACCAATGTCACGACCAAGCCCAGGTAACGTTAAGATTCAAAGACCAAAAGATAGAGACAATAAACAACGAGCAAATAGTAACAAAAATCGACAACAGGGCAGGAAAGATAATAGAAGATTGTGATTTTTACGGGGGGCAACTAAAAAATTTCCACCATCGCTGGAAAAAGGAAAATGCCCCACATCCGATCCAAAACATAATCACGGGATATGGAATCCCTTTTATCAAAAAACCACCGACCACAAAGTTCAATCGAACCCTAATGCGAAAGTTTTCAACAAAACCCTCGAAAGCAATGTCCTTGGAAATAAGAAAAATGATTCGTGCTGGGATTTTGGAAAGAGCCCAAGTCAAGTCGGGATTCATATCGAAACTTTTTCTGATTCCAAAGCAAAATGGGAAATTTCGCCAGATCTTCAATCTTCCCGTTTGAACGAATTCTTATCCCCAAAAACTTTTCATCTGATCAATCAAAGAAAAGTTCCAGTTCTTCTTCAAAGAGGGGACTATATGGCAAAGCTGGATATTTCTCAAGCTTATTTCCATATACCCATCAAGCCCAGTCATCGGAGATATCTCTCGTTGGCCTACAAGAATTGCATTTACCAAATGACCTGTCTTCCGTTCGGCCTGGCAAGCGCGCCGCTGGCTTTTTCAAGGGTAACAAACTGGATAGCGCACGTACTGAGATCGAAGGGCATTCGAGTCCTGGTTTACCTGGACGACTTTCTCTTAGCTCCCCAGAATCCACTAATGCTGGAGAAGCAGTTTTTCCCTGCTTTTCAATTCCTGAAATCATTAGGTTGGGCGGTAACATAAAAAAGTCATCGAGCCTTCCATCGAGAAGGATAGAGTTTCTAGGAATCGTTTGGGATACAAAAGAAAATGTGTCAACCCTACCCACCGAGAAGACTCGAAGAATAAAAAGACTGATTACGGACATCCTAGAGTCGGGAAAATGGAACTGGAAAGAGGGCACATCACTGATAGGTCAGTTAGGTTTCGCTTCGCTGGTAGTCCCTTTGGGACGCCTTTTTACAAGGAGACTTCAAAGGGCTGCAAGACGCCTAAACGAAAACACACCAAGGAAGAAGCAGAAAATCACAGCGGAAGCCATGAAAGACTGTGTGTGGTGGCTAAAAAATCTGGAAGCTCCGGGAAAAATGTTCGAAGAGAATGCAACCTGTTTTCTGTCGACCGATGCGTCAGACTCGGGCTGGGGGATCCAGATGAACGCATTAAACCTGTCCGGGAAGTGGTCCACAAGGCAGAAAAATTGGCATATCAACAAAAAAGAGTTGTTTACAGTAATGATAGCCTTGAAGAAATTCCAGGCCAATCTGAAACACAGACATGTAATTATCCAATCCGACAATCGGACTGTAGTGTCTTATATCAGAAATCAGGGCGGAACCAGATCTCTGGTACTGTTGAACCTTGTAAGAGAAATACTGCTTATGTGTCAGAAGAGCTCCATTCATTTAGAAGCCCAATATATCCCGGGACGTTACAACCTAATAGCGGATTGTTTATCCAGGGGAACGCCATGCCCAGAATGGCATCTAAAGACTTCCTTCACTTCCCAGATCTTCAATCTATGGGGGGTGCCTCAGATAGACCTGTTCGCATCAAAAAACGCGAAAGTTGTTCCTCAATATGCGTCAATCGACCCTTTAGACCCCGAGGCATCCTTCACGAATGCTTTCAGCCAGACATGGCACTTTCGTCTAGCGTGGGTGTTTCCTCCACCCCCGTTGATCCCGAAAGTCCTAAAACATTTGAACGCGGCGACAGGGACTTATCTGTTGGTCGTACCGAAATGGGAAAAAGTGTTTTGGAGAGCAGATCTGATAAGCAGGGCGACAACAACACCATTCAAAGTTCTAAATATCAAAACCCATCTTGTGGACGTAACAACGAGTCAACCACCACCGAGAACCGAAGAACTGCATTTGGAGGTTTGGAAAATTCAGGGTGGGATGCGTTGACTGAAGGCCTAGAGACAGAAGACGTTACTCTTCTGAAATCTGCATGGAGAGATTCGACGTGGAAAACCTATAGGTCAGCTTGGCGCCAATGGTTGATATGGTGCAATGAACTCGAGGCGGATCCCTCTAACCCCTCTATTCAACAGATTGCTTCCTACCTGAGTTACTTATTTCGAGTCAAGAATATGAAGCACAGAACCATTCTTGTTCACAAATCAGTCATTACCTCATTCGCTAAACCAGCATCGGAAAGTTCCATTAACGGACACCCTTTAATCAAATCAGTTTTGAAGGCAATCCAGCTCAAGGGTTGTTCGAAGACCTTGCAGAAAAAGGAAGTGTGGGATATAAATATTTTAGTTCAATGGCTGAAAGAAAATCCCCCTGACATATCAAGTCTCTTTCAAGTTTCAAGACATTTAGCCTTTTTACTTCTCTTATCCTCGGGAAGGAGAATCCATGACTTAACCCTTTTATATGTTGACAAAGACCATTGTATTTTTGACCACGACTCCGTTACTTTATATCCGGAGTTTGGCTCCAAAACAGACAACGCAAACAGAAGGCAATCAGGGTGGAAGTATAGCAGCTCAAAGGAGGAATTTTCGGACGTGATCTCATGGACTAAAAGGGTTATCAGCCTGTCATCAGAAAGAAGACAAGCAAGAGAGGGGCTAAATAATTTATTCATTTCAACCAGAGGGGTGGTAAAAGCCGCCTCGAGAGCAGTCATAGCAGGATGGTTGAAGACTGTATTGAAAGCGTTAGGAATAAATACAAGCCCAGGTTCGATTAGATCCGCAGTAGCCTCTAACAACTTTGAGAACAATATGCCCCTCGACGATATTCTCAAGCGCGGCAATTGGAAGAGTTCTGTAAATTTCTTCAAGCATTATTGCAAAACCGTAGAAAGGTCCAGTAGCTCAAGCTTTGATCACGAAATAGGCAGTGGATTCGAGCCTGTTTGAAAAACGATTATAATCTCTTATGAAAATGTTTGATTTATCTGTTACTGTTCTTTTTATCGTTATCGTCCCGTTGGAAGCCATGTTACTAAGTTTCATCAATAAAACAGTGCTCGAGCATAGATTATATAATATTTTATATGAAACCCTGATAAGGGTATCAGATATGTTTCCATATATTGAGGTCACAGTACGCAGACTTTGCCGGCAGATTACAAACACCTCTCCGAAGGGTCAAGCCGAAGGCACAGACATAAAATATCGGCGTTTTCTACCCCGAAGGGAGGAAAACGCTTATTTTAGGTCTTGCCAAGGCTTGACCCAAGCAATCCCTTACCGGCATGCTTTCGGACCAGGTACTGAAGAATCTCGCCGCTTTCGCAGCTACCACGGCGGCGTGGAACTAGCCGGCGAGCGCAAACGGGGAGAAAGGAGAGGGGAGAGCTCATTACATCAGACATAGGTTAGGTTTAGGGACGTAATTGCATGAAATAGTCAGCAGATAATCTCCGAAGGGTCAAGCCTTGGCAAGACCTAAAATAAGCGTTTTCCTCCCTTCGGGGTAGAAAACGCCGATATTTTCCCACACCAGTCCGTCTGCATATTTCAGAGAAAAAGTGATTCTTAGACTATATAACGTATGGTTTGAGTGTCACACATGACCAAATTACTTATGCTTGAAAAAGCTGCAAAATATTATAGAAATGATTGTATTATATGCAGTGTTATCATTAACTCGTTAATAATGATATCTTCATTCGGTTATCATTCCTACTTAGGTATATTATAGCTTCAATAAGTTTGAATATGTAATATTTGGGTATTTTTTGCTACTATTCGATTTAATAATATAAATTAATGATATTTATTCATACAACACAAAGAATATACCTACAGAAAATTCACAATTAAAATGGACATATATGTAGAGAAAATAACTGATACAATGCGGCTGCCCCAAGCAAGAACACAGTAATTGTATTTTCAGTGAACATGTGGGAAAATGGGCGCCAAACTCATTTCTGTTTCGGAAAATCAATTTTTTCATATGTTCTCCCCAGGAGCTACGCGTAAATTTCCCTCCATTATACTTAGAATCGATGTCCTTTTCAACCCTATTCAAGGCTTGTATGCGAAAATGGGGCACCAAAATATGTCGCTATCTAACGGTCTGATTGTCTCCATTGAATATATTATCTGAATTTGATATTTTCTGAATTACAATTAACAAATTCTGAATTACAATTGACAAGATCTGAATTACAGTTGACTATTCTGAATTACAGTTGATATCTTCTGAATTACTATTGACTATTCTGAATTACAACTGATATCTTCTGAATTACAATTGACTAATCTGAATTACAATTGATATTTTTTGAATTACAATTGGAAAAGGTGTAGATGTAATAACAATAATGCTTCAAATCCTTTTTACACAGGCATTGACTAACTATATCTCTATAAACAATGATTATACCGTCATTTATCAAACAAGAGAAAATATCGACATCATTTCATACTAGATGGTGCTTCGAATGCTTTTCACACGGCCTTTTGCCTAAATGAATGTTGGTTTTGTCACTTCCTAGGCATTCCTAACTTTTTGCC
>JAVJAQ010000293.1:0-30000 GCA_032362365.1 Zygogramma bicolorata
TCTGCCTATCACGATGAGTTTACCATTTTATGATTTCGTCATGAATTATAAACTATTTTTCCATTCGAATTGGGAATCTTTCATTTCCAGAAATGAAAATTATGTTCATCTCTTATACTTTATGATGAAATGAAAATAATAGGTGATGTTGATATATTCCACTATCCGCTATTTGGTAATAGACCTTCTGTCACCAATGCAGTGGAGTAATCAGTTCTTGTATTTTTTATTAATAATAAGATTCGTGTTATAGAGGAAGTTGCTGACTAATTGGACGTGTCCTGTTCAAAAGGAATTGTTTTTCAATTATTGCAGCATTTTTTTTCGGGGTAGATCTGAATTTTACCCATGTACACCCAAATAGATTCCAATATCAGATCTTCTATCACCGATGCAGTGGAGCTACTCACTTTCTACAGTGTTGCCAAATCTTGGGATCAACAACGTCGATAACATGTTGTGGGTACGAGAGCGTTCTTATATGATTATATACTATATACATACATATTTCATACGCCCTCTGAATTGAAATCCTCGAACTGAATCTGTATATAAAATCATGTTCTACCGACTTTTCGGTACCATTTTTCATTTTTTCCCTCCATGCTGAATGTACTCAAAAATGGTCGGGGATATCGAAAATGCCCATGAACCTTCTCAGACCCGGAGCCGGGTCTGAGAGCGTCGATTTTGGTCTGACTTCGTCGGTAGTGTATGACGTTTTGGGTCTGTGTAAGCGGTTAAATAAATATATATATATATATATATATATATATATATATAGATTTATAAAGGGAAAAGATGAGATCATATACAGATAAATGTTTGCCAAGGTGAGATCATTTTTGAAAGTCGAGATCCATTTTCGGATCTCGCCTTTTTTAGTGTGTATTTCGAAATTTTTCAGTCAATGTCGATAAGGTAGAGTTCTCTTATGAATTTTATGCAGGATCTCATCTGGAGAATTTTTCTGCGATTTTATACACCAGCAGTTCGCGACTGTTGATGATAGGGGGCGCTTACGAGCGGAGTATGTAAGTGGATATGTTTTAACACAAGCGAGATCCGAGAATCTGGCAACGTGGTGGAGCTCGTGAAATCCGAATTTATCATATTGTATAGTTTAACATACCATAGAAAAAGATACGTTCTGTTTCACGAAACCTTTAATGAACATTCTTCCGATTTATCTCCACAAAGGAGATATGAAGATGGGATCTCGTGTAGAACACAATATAGATTATATATTTGATTCTATTAAAAATTTGAGATCGATGGTTATTGATTTTTTCTTCAAATAAGATTTCGAAATTACGGCTAAAAAATGTCAGACGAGTTTCGTTATATTTGGCATAAGAGACATATTGAGGTAGATGATTATGAATTTTATGTCAAAATATTTATTCAAAATTGGTATCTAGGGTTTTTTGAATATGATTTTGGCCAAAATTCAAGAATTGAATATGGTGAACGAATTTATAATAAGATTTCATGCAAAATTGATATATGGAGTTTTTGGTTTCTGATAATATGATTTTCTGTCATTATATTGGAATTCAAGATGGCGGACAAATTTGTGATTGTTAGATTCTTGAATGAATTCAATTAGAAGAGATGAGAGATTTTTGTGGTGGAAGATATTTTGATGAATAGAGATAAACTACAGAATACGATTCCAACTAACTTAGGGTTAACTAAACCACGATACATAGGATATACCAGGGCCTTTTTCGAATCTTATGGATATCTACATGTACTATATCCATGATGGATGTCCATAATATATCCATAAGATATACTTGTGCTATCTGGGTAGTTGGTGAGCATAATTGAAGACTGGCTTCAAATCAAAGCATATTTCGAACAATCCGTTTAGACTACCAGTCTAAATTACCTATACAGAAGTTTCCTGACCTGACACCTGTCAGAAAACAACTGATTTCCTGGATAATACCACGGATGATATTGTATTTCATCCTACCTGTGACAATGCGGGGTTCTTCACAGAGGAATATCCCACATATGCCTTGGGCCTTACACATGAAGGACTTGATTTTCAATTGTTAGAACGGGCGCATACTTGCAGATCGGTTTTGGGCTATTTAGCCACATGTCAATACAATATATAGTGCTAACATCAAAACGAACTCGATGATTCCCGTCAAGTAATCGACTGACGAGTGGCCAAATGGGCAGAAACCGGTCCGCAAGTGTACCAGTCCCAATAGTTGAAAATAAATTCCTTAATGTATACCGCCAAAAGCATATGCGGGAACCCCGCACTGGCACCGGTCGAAAATAATACAATACTCATCGTGATATAAGCCAGGGGAGTAGTTGTTTCCTGGCAGGTGTCAGCCTAGGAACTAAGTATGTAAGTAAAGGTTGAGATTGGCCTGAACGAATTGTTAGAAAGAAGGTTTCAAATAATGTGTATTTAGTTGTTATATTATTGTTGGTAAATCTAAAATTACACAAAATCTGGGTACCACAAGATGACAAGAGGACACGTGAATTTTTTTGACATTTTATTAATAGCAAACTCATTTTTTCTCCTTTCTAAATGTATTATATATGAAAACTTTGATTTGGACCCAAGTTTTTTCTTCGAACAGATCCCGGAATTCATTTTTCAACTGTAGGCACTCTTCTTTCTTAGGAGTAATCTTCTCACGGATATGATTTTTGAAAAACTCCTTCATCAAAGATTTTTGTTTGCTGCTCCACGATCCACGTGTTTTTTCCCCCTTTTTATTTCTCTTGAAATCATTTCCTATAAGAAAATAAATAATCAATCTGAAATTCAATAATAAGTAAATTAATAATCTACCTTCCTTAGATTCAGTGCAGGTATGGTGATCCTTATTTTCAGGTTTTTGAGATTTCTCATTATCAGATTCTGAAAAAAAAATTGAATTGAGAAAATTCAGGTTCAGAGTTTAGTTCAGTGAAAACAAATACAAAATATCCCGTTCGAACGCAACACAAGTTATTCAAGGTATTTTCGAGTTTTTATTCGAATGACAGATGATATTACTGAAAATTTAACTTTGAAGTATTGTATTATGGTCCCTGGAGTGCACAGAAACAAAAGCAGAAAGCGGTATTTTGAATGGGAACATGCCACCTAATGATAAATATCGACTTTTCTGTTTGTATACTTCAAGATTCAGTAATACTCTGGAATTTAGTTGGGATGATTTACCTGAATCATTGTCTATTTTTGGACAGTCCTCTTCCTCCAAATTGCCCAGATGAATATCGATTTCTTCCAGAGTTTTTCCTTTGAAATCTGCCCCCTCTCCTTTATCCATCATCAATAACAATTTGGCTATTTTCGCTGTTTGGAATACATCTTGTGGAAGCCTATACATAAATGGGAGTTAATTTGGAAATGAAAGTGTAATGGCACAGTAGTGCCAAACAACTTTCTCCCAAACTACGAAGATTAGGTACTTGAGATGAATTTTCCTCATAGTTTCAGAGAAAGTTCTTTAACACTTATCTTCTCATTTTACAATTGGATAAAGTATGATTCCATGGTAAATTGGAAAAGAACTTATCACGTGAGGAAGCAATGAAAAATGATTCATTCAAACGTATAAATAACTTCACCTGTAAAACTCTTCATGGGTCTTTTTCGTGTGTCCCATGAAAGAGGCCACCTGCTCTTTCTCTGTTTCATTCAGATTTAGGACTTGTAGAACCGTAGCTATTTGTTTCCTTAGACGTGAGGATGTTAATGTTTTTGGATTTTCAGCACCACATAATGCTGCATATTTACGAAGAACTGAAGATCCATCCATCCATTTGTCTTTACTTCCAATCAAAGCGAATAAAAATGGATTTTCGATTGGGACCAATTGATTTTTCTCTCTGCTAGATAAAAGAACTTCAATATATCTCTGAATATTTTTGGGAAAGAGAATTGGAATAGATTTGCTGCCCTTTCCAATGGAAACAATCCTTTTAAAATGCGCCGATAACAGTTTTTCTGACTCAGATAAAACATTGATGCATTCTTCTTGATTTCTGTTGGTTGTACTGGCTTTGTAGGAATCGAGCTTCATATATTGCACATCACCAACCCTTTTTCGATTCAATACAACAGTCAATACAAGAATAGCCTCGGTTAATGTTTTGAAAGATTTCAGATCATTAATATTCTCCTTCAATGCATCAACACTCCGGTCAGCAATATTGACGACATATTCTCTAAATCTGATGACATCGCTTGTTATAGGTAGCGACTGGGTTTTGTTTCCATGTTTTTCATTGAGATCTTTCAATGCCAAACTACTCATGTCGAATTTCCATCTTTCGTCGACCAGTAACCGGAAGTTTTTCACATTCTTCAGCGCTTCTGCATAATCGCTTACTTGTAGAACAGGATCTTCTTTCAATAGAAGTGTTTTTGCAGCTAAACATGCTGACAATAGGATAGTTCTTAGGTGCATTGCTAAAGAAGGTGATTGAAATGATTTCGACGTGGCATCATAACCAGAAATTATTTGTGCTGCGTGAACAACCTTATCGTAGTGTTTTGTGTTCATTGCTTCAAGCAATGTATTGAAACCATAGATATCCCGGAGGGGAATAAGAAGTCTACCAAGTTCTCTTATTTTATTAGAAACTGCGTTTTTAATGTGAGGTCTTTTGTGTTTACGTAAATAGTCTTCAGCATACTGACAAATAACTGGGTCATTTTTACCATTGAAGGAAGCACTGTCTGCATGCATCTTCGGAAATACCTCATTCTTCAATCTCAGTCTATCCAAAAAGGATTTTCGAGAAGCTTTGAAAACCAAGAGGTTTTGTCCTAGGCTCGCAACGTTACATTTTTCACCATTACGCGGATTGAATGAACATATTTTCGAGTGCTTTCGCAGAGTTCTCAAACGATATATACCCTTGCAATAAGGACATGGCATGAACTCAATAGTTTCTCCACTGTTTGCTTGCCCTCCGTCATATTTTCGTGTTGCTCTTTGAACGGGTCTGATTTTGTTTTCATCTAATAAAGTTAAATTTCCTTCTTTTCGTAAAATATTGATCATCTGCCTCCTTTTCTTATTACCTTTCGGAAGCTGCATGATTTTACATACATCATCTTCTTTGGCGTGATTCCTAAATAAGTGCCTCGAAAAATTTGTACAGTCCCGATCACAATAAATACATCTGTCCTTTTTATCCCATATTCTACTTTTCCGGTGACTAACTTCGACTAGTTTCTCAGAATCGCCTATTTTTCCAACATTCTACGAGATAAAAAATAAATGAGTGGTGGAAAGGAGGAACGAAATCATTCAGAATGGCCTATTTCAAACTTTCCACCACAGATTTTCACTCACCAGTTTCAAAACTGTTTGCCCCGAAATCAAACTACTCAGAATACATAGGATTACTGGAAAGTGTCGTAAGAAATATCGGAAGAGAGGAACATCGAATGCAATAACTCACAAAAAATTCATATTTGGAAGTTTTTACTTTAGCTAACTGAATATTCATTGACACTAATTTTCAACGTCCATTCTATCAAAGTTCACAAAACATAGCAATTCTAGAGAAGTTGTAATTTGATCCCCACCACTATTGAATGGAATTAAAGAGATGCTTCCCCATAGCGTTTATAAATAGTTTGGTAAAAAAATACAAAGTACCAAAAGCCTGTTGAATGTAATGTACCGGGAGCAATAGAATCACAGGGTTGATAAGCGATAAATGAAAATATCTACTCAGAACGTAGGTCGAAAAATTTTGCAGGATGCATCTTATTTGAAATCGCCCATAATCAACAGAGAGCGCCGTCATATTTGTCAAAGTCAGTTGCAATAGGGCCATCCTATATGACTTGGTATATTTAAAAAAATTCAAAAATTATAACTGTCCACGACTATTGTATAAAATATTCATAATGCGTGAGCTTCTTCAAGAAACATTATTCGTTACCATCATATTGATTTATTGATATTGAAAGTGAATTAGTGAATAATGGATATCGTAACTCTTGAAGAAACATGCATTATAAATATTTTTTATATTTTTGTTGAATTTTTTCATATAATCGATATTTCTGAAGTATTTGAACAGACTGTTATAAATTTTGATTTTGGTGAATTATATCGATTTTCTATGCAATGTTGCTTTCAAAATGTATGGTTAATACAATAGTCGTGGACAAAGTACAGTATTCTCCGCCTATAATAGCTATTATTTCCTCTGTGATTTGGGCCTGAGGCTCGTGGCCGTAAATTTCACCTAGGGAGTAATAGCCATTATTATACGCTCGTTGAATAATGTACTATTTTATATCTATACAATTTTAGTTTTGAATCCGCTTTTCTCACCTCAATTTCATTCCTTTTTTCTGGCACTACTATTTTTGGTGGTTTCTTTTCTTTGGTTGAATCTAACTGAAATTGAATTATATTTTATTCAGAGATTTTTTTTTTGAAAGGATATCTCTAACAGAAACATGCAATACCACTTACGATGATATTTTGTATAATGTTCACTTTATTGCTGATTGATATTAGGGGTTCTCCAACTGAAGCAATACTAGTATCTTGGATATCAATATCTTGCGAATTATTCCTTTCCTGAAACAAATTGATGAAGAAATGATGATTTGAACGGCTTTATTTCGTCATATTAATATAAATGAAACAATCATAATGGTCAAACATTTTGTGGAAAAAAAAATAACAAAACCCTCGTCCCCAAAAACCCCTGAATACCAATTTTTAGATCCCCCATCTTGAATTTTTGAATTCAAACAAAAAATCATATATCCCCCCTCAAAACCCCCAGATCCAATTTTGATTAGAGTCGCACTTTAAGTGACGTAACGCGTCCGCCATTTTGACTTCTTGAATTCAAATAAAACAATCACAACCGACCACAAAAACCTATAGATACCAATTTCGAATAGGATCGGACCACAATCACGAAATTTGTCCGCCATCTTGAATTTATGAATTTTGACAAAAAGTTTCCAATATCCGATCCCCAAAACCCAAAGATACCAGTTTTGTACAGAATCAGATCATAATCACGAAAGTCTTTCCCATTCTGAATTCATGAATTTTGAGACGAAATTCAAAATCTCTGACCCCGAAAACCTTTATATACCAATTTAATCGGACTATAATCACACACTTGACCGCCATTTTGTATTTTTCTCTAACATAAATTTGAATTTGAACCAGAAAAACTCACCTACGATCGAAGCAAGTTAAAAAAGCTTGTAATAATAAAAAAATAACAGCACCGACTCTGTAATTGACTACCTTTGGAATAGCACGTTAATTTTTATGCGATTTGTATCACCAACCCTTTATTCATCTCAAACTTCTGTTTTATGTTCTGGGATTCAAGTTAATTACATCACTTAAAATAAACATATTGAATAGGTACCTGATATTGCAATAATGTTTGCATTGGGATTACTTCTGAAATACCAGACGAACACTCACTTGTGGAATATGATTGTTTGTGCTCATCTGGAATCCAAGATGTCTAGAAAAAATAGAAAATATTCCAGAATAATAACTCGAACACAAAACTGAAAGTATGGATAAAACTTACTGATGAATCAATAAAATCCGTTGATGATTTAGTGTGGTTTGATTCAAGTTTTTTGTTCATTTCAATTTGATTCTTTTTCCACTCATTAAATTCATTCCATACATTTTCCCCTCCTTCTGAGTCCTCCATTACGTTCTCCTCAGAGAAGGAATTTTCGTTTTCAGAGTGCTCATTATCCATGCGACATAATGCTAGAAAAATCAATAGCATAAGATTATGAAAAATATTGCTCATATAAAATGCGGAAACCTCATGAAAATGTACTCTTCAGAATTGAATGCAGAATAGAAGAGAATCATGATATAACTTACCTTGATTTTCTTTCACTTCCTTATTCAGAGCCAATTCCACCATTCTTCTGGTACGAGCGCTCATATTTGCGGCGAAATGAATCACTTCGTCACTACAAAAGGTCCGAACGAAACTGAACTATTCCAACCCAAGAATCAGAGCAAAGCAAAGCAAAATCAGAGGGTGATAGCCTCGTGGCTTGCTAAAATCTGCAATTATTGGTCAAAAGACCATAAACTGCTATGCTCTTTACTGTTTCGATAAAGATGCGCGTAAGGGACAAAAGGGTGGTCTGAATTGTTACTAGTGACAACAGCGCGGGATCTCACCTTTACCAATAAACGTCAATATATCCACTGTAGGATCTCGACTTACATGTATTATTTCGATGATCTCGCTTTGGTTCGATTTCATCATAAAAATTATTCATGAGAAAATGCTTCCCCTCTGTGATGGTAAACATCAAAACGATCGTTTCCTTAATATTTATGTGAAATATATTCGTAAAGTCATAATGGTTATGGTGGATCTCAGGTTGTCCAAGATTTTTCCGGATCTCAACTTGGTTCAAAAATGTATATATATATATATATATATATATATATATATATATATATATATATATATATATATATATATATACAAACCAGTGAATATTGGGGATTGCAGCACGTCAAGAGAAAACTCTTTGAAGTATGTCCAAGCTTTCGGAAATATATTTTATTCCATCATCAGAAAAACTACAATGAACATTACATGTGAACTCTATAATAGTTAGGTGCATGATTACTTATGTGCACTTATGTGAGGATGTATGACTTGATGGTACAATTCAGCAAGATGACATTCATGGTAATGATGAGAAGCAATGAGTATGCAGTTGAGTTAAAATTGGAAACAAAATTTTGAGGTTATAAAATATTTTAGGTTTTTCGATAGTCAAAAAAGCATGATTTGATACCTGAAATGGTAGAGTAATTTTGACTATTATTTTTGGAAATTTGATAAATTTTTTAGAGTGGATCAAAATTTTGAGGTTATAAAATATTTTGGGTTTTTCGATAGTCAAAATAGCTCAAATTTTTGATACCTGAAACCCTCGAATAGTTCAGAACCAATCACAGAGCCCTCGACCAATAACTGGCCCCCCAGCAGAGACGCCATTTTCAGAACCAATCACAGAGCCCTCATTCTTTCGACCAATAACTGGCCCCCAGCAGCCATTTTTTCAGAACCAATCACAGAGCCCTCATTCTTTCAACCAATTACAGAGCTCCAGCCGCCTTTTTAGAACCACAGAGCTCCAGCCGCCTAGAACCAATCGCAGAGGGCACCTCGAGGTACGGCCCACGTAGGTCGCGCCCCACGATGCCACGGCGTCCACCCACTCTGCAACGCCCTCACACACCCCAACCACCCCTCATAAGCTGTGTCAAAAAGGCCTTATGAGGATAAACCAGTGTTGGTCCTCTACTAACGTTTAGGAGATTTTCATCTTTATCCTATCCCTATCTCCAATAAAACCATTTTACCCTTAAAACCTTATATAATATTGGGCTCGACATATCACCATTATGCTGATGGAACCTGCATCAAAGTTGATAATAGTTGTATCCAGTACATCGACAACCAAATTTCGAATAACGACTGTATTCCTGAAATTCTTATGGGACAACGTACTATCAAATTCCAAACAACAGACATCCAAGTTCAACATCGTTGAACCAATCACCAATGCATATCTAATTGCTATACCATTCAAGCAAATTTATATTGAAAAAGTTTGCCAAGAGAATGGTTATGAAGAAAAATAACCAAAGACGGCAGACCTTATAACATGAGTAAAATTTTAATTTTGATCCTATTTGTTACATATATATTATATAGTTCATGTATAAATTGGTTATTTGTTTCTTTTGTAGTACTCAGACTCGCTATTTGGAATTTAAGGTTTGAACCTGGCTCTGATTATAAGTTTTTTTTTGTAGGTTTGGAACTCCTTGCCAAAAGGGGGTTTTCCTGAGGCTTACAAACTCAAAAAATTCAAAGTAAATGTTAAATGTTAATTCGTATCTCCTGTCCCTTGATTCATGCGGTGTTCTTTGAACATCACAGGGCTTTCCTCCTGTGTGAATCTGCATATATAAAAAAAACTTCACCGAAGAGTTTGGGAATTATTTTTATTATTTTAAACATGTTGTACTTAGGTCTTTTTGGATCAGTATTCACTTTGTGTTTTTTTTTCATGTATGTGAACATCACCTGAATATAAAATGTTATAATTCACTCGTTATTTATTTCACCGAGTATATATATATATATATATATATATATATATATATATATATATATATATATATATATATATATATATATATATATATGATCGGCTAGGCTTCCGCGGTTAGAAATGTGCTGGCTGGAACTTCCGGTTGATCCGCGTCTGGAATGATTTACTTGTCTACGTTTCGGCTCCCATTTCGGAGCCATTTTCAAGACTTAGTGACCTTGCGTCTAGGTCTGAGTTTTCTTACTAGCTGGCTATCATCACTGGAGATCGAGGATTGAAGGTTGGTGGGATTTAAGGGTTCATTAGTAATTATGGCAGGATCAGGGATCGGACGGTCGATGGGAGGTTCGAACGGATTAGTTCCCAAGTCGGAGTAAATAGAAGTATGTCGGACCAAGAGTGGTTTCCAGGTATTGGGGAGTCTTTGAGAATCGTCGCGTTTATTGAGGCAGTTGGGACGTTTTTCGATTTCAATGGCTTCACGGGTAACTCTGGTTTGGAGGGTTTTGGCTGTGGCAATGGTTTTGGTGTTTTTGAAATCTATTTTGTGGCCTGTTTCTAAATGATGTTGGAATAATGCTGAGTTTGTGTCAGAATTACGGACTGCTAGTTCGTGTTCATATGCTCTACAGGACACTCGTCGGTTGGTCTGGCCGATGTATGTTCTGGGACAGTTAGAGCATGGTATTTCATATATTCCTTGGGTTTCATTGGGGATTGTGTCTTTGGGTGTTTGAAGGTAGGTGGATATTTGGTTGTTAGCTGTGAAAATGGTTTTGATGTCATGTCGTGTCAGAATTCGACTTATTTTATCAGTAACACCATGAATATATGGAAGGAAGGCTTTTTGTCGTTCAGGTTCGTCCTTCGGTGGTCTAGGGTGAAGATCTCGGGTTTGCTGGAGTTTAATAGACTTGTGGATTCGGGAATCGGAAAAATCGTTTTGGGTAAGTGCGGATTTGAGCTTTTCCATTTCATTGGATCTATTGTGGTTATCGGTGAGTTTGAAGGACCTATGTATGAGAGAATTCAGAACCGAATTCAATTGTGCTGGGTGATGATGAGACTTGGCATTGAGGTACCGGTTTGTATGGGTTGGTTTGCGGTAGACGGTGTGAGTGAAAGAATTTTCACAGCTAACAACCAAATATCCACCTACCTTCGAACACCCAAAGACACAATCCCCAATGAAACCCAAGGAATATATGAAATACCATGCTCTAACTGTCCCAGAACATACATCGGCCAGACCAACCGACGAGTGTCCTGTAGAGCATATGAACACGAACTAGCAGTCCGTAATTCTGACACAAACTCAGCATTATTCCAACATCATTTAGAAACAGGCCACAAAATAGATTTCAAAAACACCAAAACCATTGCCACAGCCAAAACCCTCCAAACCAGAGTTACCCGTGAAGCCATTGAAATCGAAAAACGTCCCAACTGCCTCAATAAACGCGACGATTCTCAAAGACTCCCCAATACCTGGAAACCACTCTTGGTCCGACATACTTCTATTTACTCCGACTTGGGAACTAATCCGTTCGAACCTCCCATCGACCGTCCGATCCCTGATCCTGCCATAATTACTAATGAACCCTTAAATCCCACCAACCTTCAATCCTCGATCTCCAGTGATGATAGCCAGCTAGTAAGAAAACTCAGACCTAGACGCAAGGTCACTAAGTCTTGAAAATGGCTCCGAAATGGGAGCCGAAACGTAGACAAGTAAATCATTCCAGACGCGGATCAACCGGAAGTTCCAGCCACCATATATATATATATATTACAAGACGAGATCATTTGGTGATATAGTTGTACAAATGGAGATCCGTTTTGTCAAGTCGAGATCCGAATCGGATCTCGTCTTTTATCTATGTGTATATTAATTTTTTTCGTTTGACCTTGACGGAAATAGTGTTTTCCCCAATTTTTGCTCGGATCTCCATTTCAGCATTTTTATCGATATTTATACCCGAGTAGTCATAGCAATCTCTCTGTGGAGGGCGCTGCTGCGCCAAATTCGTATAAAACGTTATATGAACAACCCAAGATCCAGTATACCTGACAACGTCGATTCGCAGATTTTCTCCGTTTGATACTCTCTTACAATGTGGAGTGATGGATATTGACCACATAATCATGAAAAGAACAGGAGTCGGTTGAAAAATGTTTCACATACTCACAGATTACTAAATATTTCTTTTCTCCATGACTAAACTGAATAGGAAATGAAATATGTGTTTACAACGCTTTATTAAAGGAAAAATATTTGTTCAATGACATTTCAGTACAAGTGATCGAAATTATAATCCTATTTATTTTTATAAACATTGTAAATGAATACTTTTATCTGTAACCAGTTTTTATCTCCCAATAACTTCAGGTTATCATCACGCAGCTTCAGGCATTCTGCTTTTTTGGGAGCAATCTTATTTTCTATGTGGTTTTTAAAAAACTTTAGCATGACTGACTTCTGCTTTGAATTCCATGTTCGTCGACAACTCTTCTGTTTCAAATTTTTCTCATTGGTTTTCTTATTCTTGCTTTTGGGTGGTCTTTCTGCAATTGATATACATAGTGGATTACTAGATAATGATTTCATGAAGATGAATAAAAAAATGCATTCAGCATGTGCCTGAATTAATAACAATTTTGTCAAGTTCAATAAAGAACATTTATTTTTTACGAAGGCGTTTAAGGGCCACAAAGATTTTATTTTTAATTATTTCGGCTTCAAACTCGGAAATTCCGACTTCCAACTCGAAAATTCCGACATTTAAGCAGGAATTTTATCATTTAGTTTAAAGTCGTAAGAATAAAATTCCTACTTTGAAGTCGGAATTTTGTTTTTCCGATTTTAGTCAAACTCGAAAATTCCGACTTTAAACTCGTAAATTCCGACTTCAAACTCGGAAATTCCAACTTCAAAGTCGGAAATTCCGACTTCAGTCTCTTCCAAAATAAGATGTGTGGCCCTGACACGCTTTCGTAATTTATATAATATTCTTATGTGTTTTCGAAAATAACCTGGCACACCTCATGATGAAATGATTATAATGTAATGAATTACCTTCTTCTGATTCAGAACCACTGAAGTTTTGAACTTCACACTCTGAAACTTGCGTATTACCTACAACGGTAGAACTACAACTTGGATAATTTAGTTTAGTTGAATCATCTGGAATTTCCGATTCATCTATATCGGATTCTTATGCTAAAAAAAGAAATGAGAATCACCTATGAACGTTTGGACCTTTGGTGTGGATACAATTTAAATATGAAAAACTATCCAAACGGCTAATCAATTTCAATTTCACTCGACGCACGCAAAAAGTTTCAGCTACTGAAGATGCCAATTTGCTTGGTGAAACGCGCGTTGAGTGAAACTGGCGGTTTGGTGTTTGGGCAATTTTTTATGTTTGAGGAGATGAGAAAATAATTGGGAAAATGTTTGTTTTATTACCAGGCGATGATAATTATCAAAAAAAAAACTGGTCACCAACTAATTACATGATTTTGAATATTTTTCTGGAAAAATTAATTATAATTGTTACCGTCTTTTTTATCTTCATCAAATGATTGTCTGTTCCACGATTCCAGCTCGACGTCTATCTCATCTAGGGTCTTTCCTTGGTTTTCACTGCCGACACCCCTTTCCATCATCAACAGCAATTTTGCAATTTTTGCAGTTTGAAACACTTCTTGTGGCAACCTGGAAATAAAGGATTGAAGGGGAGATAACCTATGTTGGGTTTGAGCCTGGTTCCATGAACGACAAAAAATATGTTAACTTTACAGTAAGTTCACCTTTTCTGTAAAGCTATCTTCATACATTGTTCATAAAAAAGGTTATGAAAACTTAAGAGGAGACTTTCTGGGTTGCCAGCTGGTTTTGTGTAGGACGATGATAGGCTTTACCTACTGAGTATTCGAGGTTTAAATTTTTTCCCACTTTTCGAAAAAAGGTGAAAAAAAAGGTTTTTATAACGGCTATACTATTATTAAAAAACTTCATCAATCTTTCGATCATGAAATTGAGTTTGCACGAAAATGATGGAGCCTGGTCTGAAATTTGAAGTTATATAATGATTAATGAATTGTGTGAAAGGAACCAATAACCCTCTTGAACCTAATTTACCTGTAAAATCGTTCGTGTGTCTTCTTGGTATGCCTCATGAATGAAGCAACTTGTTCCATTTCCATTTCATTGAGGTTTAAGATTTGTAAAACAGTTGCTATCTGTTTTCTTAAACGAGAAGATGTCAGAGTACCCGGATTCTTGGCTCCACATTTCACTGCAAATTTTTTCAATACAGCAGATCCATCCACCCACTGGGATATACTCCCTGTTACAGCAAATAAAAATGGGTTCTCTTTCGGGATGAACGTAGTTTTTCCTCTTACCGACAACAATGTTCTCATGTACTCTTGTACCTGTTTTGAAAAGAGTATAGGGACAGATCTACTGCCTTTTCCGACCGTTATGATCCGTTTAAAGTGTTTGGATAATTCTTTCTCGGTTTCTGTTAAAGCATCGAGACACTCCTCTTGGTTATTGGATGTTGTCTCTCGAGTATACGATTCTAATTTCGTGTATTGGACATCGCCGATTCTCTTCCTATTCAAAATAATAGTCAGGGCCAAACATGCTTCCGTAAGTTTTCTAAAGGACTGTTTATCTTCTGGATTTGTTTTCAGTTCGTTCATACATGTGTCTGCAATGTTTTGTGTATAATTTTTGAATAAAATTATGTCTTGTGTTACTGGCAATTTCTGAGGATTCACAGAATGCTTCTCATTAAGATCTTTCAGTGCCAGACTTCCCATTTCGAACTTCCAGTTAGCATCAACCAACTCGCGAAAGGCTTTAATATTTTTGAGTGCCACTTCGTAATTAGTTACTGCCAAAACAGGATTTTTCTTCAATAATAAGGATCTAGCCGACGAACATACGGCCAATAAAATTGTTTTCGTGTGAAGTGCCAAAGAAGGTGCCTGAAAAGATCGCGTTGATTCATTGTAACCAGAAATAATTCGACTTGCCGAAACTACTTTATCGAAGTGTTCAGGTTTCAACATTTCTATCATGGAATTGATTTTATAAATATCTTGCATTGGAATAAGGAGCCTACCCAATTCTCTCAATTTGTTTGATGTTGCATTCTTGATATGCGGTCTCTTATGTTTGCGTAAATAATCCTCTGCATATTGACAAATTATTGGGTCACTTTTCGCATTGAGAGATATTCTGTCAGCATGCATCTTGTCAAATACTTCAGATTTCAAACGCAAATTTTTTAGGAAGCCTTGGCGTGATTCAGTGAAAGCCAACATTGTTTGACCTTCGCTTGCAAAATTTTTTTTTATGTTCACTTCGTTATTGAAGTAACAACTAAGGGCATGCCTTCTCAATGATTTTCGTTTATAAAGTCCCTTGCAATATTTACAAGGCAAGAAGTCTGTTGGTAGGACATCATTTTCATTTTCTTTCGGAGTAGGCCTTTGAACCGGCCTTGTTATTTGTTCTCCAATTATTGAAAAATTTCCCTGCTTCCTCAGGAGATCAATCATATGTTTCCGCTTGAAAACCTTTAGGTTGTTGGAGAATTTTCTGTACACTTTCTTCACTTGCGTGTTTTCGGAAAAGATATCTGGAAAAATTTGTTATGTCTTTGCTACAATAGAGACAGCGATCTTTTTTGTCCCATACCCTCCCTTTTCTTAGACTGTGTTCCACCATGGTTCGGTTTATGGATTTCCGGGTAGCATCCTACGAAAAGTATTCATCGGTATAGAATATATTCAATGGGAAGAATTTTATGTTTTAGACTGAAAACATTTTCTATGAAAAAAAAACATTTGGTTGAGTTGAGGAATTTAACCCTTCATCAATTCACGGTCAATTGAAAGACAGATTTTTTTCAATAATTGAATGAAATATAATGATGAATATTTGGTATGGTATGTATTGAGTATGTACCCAGAGAAAAATTAGAAATATTCTTTTTATATGATTAACAACACAGATGTAAAGTGCAAACCTCAAGCTTGAAATTGCTTACTTTGTTTTTCATGCAGATTGTATATAAGAGATTATTTTCAACATTTACTGAAGAATATGCCGGGATTATGGGTGCGCTGAAAAATTACGCAGAAGTAAAACCCAGTTTTCTTTGGCATGTATAAATGAGATGTGTCCCACCACTCTTAAATCGTTGCATACAGTCCAAAGATGGACCTGGTTCCTGCTTCACTATAAATATTCCATATCCATGATTTTCGGATCCTCCGCAAACCGCAGGAAAAACACTTTTCATATACTCATATACCCACATGTTACATTCGCATGAAATGGAAAAAGTTTTAAAGAACGTAATGCACTTTTCCTTTTCCTTCTCTGATAATTTTTAGCAAAGTTATGACGATTATATTGTTTGGCTCCGCCGGGACTTGCAGTGGCGGGTAAGCGCGAGCCTGAAATTTGATGTCGGCGTTCAACCACGTTTTCTGAGAAAACGAGCTCATTTCATGAGAGATTACCAAATATCATTCTTGTAGAGAATTTAATTATCTTTCAACCTATCAAAATAGTTTTTTGATAGATCTTATATTATCTGAAATAACAACAAAAAAATATATTTTTTTTTAAATGAAAATTTTTTCGTGTTCCACCCCTTATTTTTTGTTAAACAATTTTTTTTTTCTAATAATACATGATGTCAACATGTCATGTGCCGAGCTTCAGAGTGCTACAATTCATTCTTCACTTTTGGCTCGAGTTTGTCTGTCGTTACTGGACTAATAAGGTTCCTATGGAATAAAGAAAAATTGCATTATCTAGGAGAGGACTCCCCAATAACGGACTCAAAAACGTATTCATTTGAGCTTTACTTTTCCATTGCTATTTGTTGGTGTTTGTATAGTAATCCATGTTTGAATCTGCTTCAATAAATACCAGTTTCTTTATACCCCGTGTAATAATTCCGAAATTCTTTAAAAATTATTTGGTTTCAAATATATTTGAAGTAGGGATATGATAACAAATTTTGTTATATTCTTGAAGTACTGAAAAAAAACTGAACGAAGCATTCAACATTTTGAAAATACCACACTGATCATTTTGAGAATGGACGCGAGAATTGAAAAATGTAAAAATATACATGGTGATTTATTTGAGATGAATATATCTTTATCATATGCTGTTTGTACCTGAGAATGCTTGAATAGTATAGGAGGCAATTTGGGAATGATTTCACTTGACTGCGAGTTATCATCTGAGATGCTTTCCTCATTTTCTTCATCTGGTTTCCAAGAGATCTGAAAGATAGATCTGATTCTAACTGTTTTCTTTCGAGAACTGAAGCAGACGATTCGAAAAAGTATTAAAATGCAATTCAAGGCTCGACCTAAACATAGGCATCTGCATCGATAGACTAAGTTCTCAACCATAGACAACTGCAAAATAGACACCGATGGTGCCGATTATTTTTCTTAGCATTCAACCGCAATCGAGCATTTAACGACGAGAAAGAGTCACCCTAACCGGTATATAGTTCTAAAACAACGAAAATCGAACTGGATGAAGATTATAAAACCAAAAAATTTGGGGAAACATCTATTATCGTTATTTTGGTGCTAGACTGCCAATTTGAACTCCCAATTAGCAAAAATCTTTAATATTAATGTTTTTGTTCGGAGGAAGAAATTTTCATTGAACTAAAGTTCCCTATAAACAGTTATTTTCCACTGCTGGTTAAATCTGTGACGAAAACAATCGGAGAAATGGGAAAATGCAGAAATGGTGCTGACAAAATTCTGTCATTCGTCGAGTCTTAAATTGCAATTTCAAATAAAGCTACTCATTTTTCTCATTATTGAAAACTTTTTTAGTTGAGCCTCTCAACTAGAAACTGACCGAAAGATCTCCAGAATCCTCTGAACGAGCACCAATACTTTCTTAATTCTTTTCCTGTTCCAAACTTGGAGTACCGTCAAGAATTTCACTAACACATCCATTGACGCTCTTTTCGACATAACCCTAGAAACATGTTACTCCATACATTCGTAATACTTCATATTGAAGGAATGCATGATAACTACCTGTTGGAAATTGTGCTTCCACTTATTTTCTCATCTGAATAATGTGCACTATTTAAATGATGACACTGTGAAATATTGAAATGTATACTTGAAAACTTATATAAGCATTGAATTGTATTAATTATGTACTGTGAAGAGATGCAATGTAGTAACGACTGCTCGGCTCTCGCTGTTGATAGTGAGTGACCGTCCTTTCGGTCTGGGTAGGGTGGTCGCTGGACGAACTGGATCTATTTTTAGATTTTATGGCCTACATGGGCGTACCGATGAGAGGGTCTAGACATACCGCCCGCCTTGAAAGCACCTAAGTGCTTTATATGTTATCTGTTTTCTAAGTACACTCCGAAGGTAGAAGGCAAATCTTTGGAAAGGCCCGCTTGATCAAACCGCCAGTGGTTCTAATGGAGGCTACGCGAGGGAGGTCGTCTTTGCCAGCATGAACCTCCGTAATTCTCCCCAGTCGCCAATTGTAGGGGGGAACGTTGTCCTCCTTGATGAGTACCATGGCTCCCACCTTCATTATGTTGGGGTCCTGAAGCATACGCTTGTTTCTTTGCTGAAGGTTATGTACATATTCGTGGTGCCATCTATGCCAGAAGTGTTGTGTCAATTGAACCAGTCTCTGATATTTATTCAATCGATTAACCTGCACTTCCTGGACGTCAGCTTCTGGCATTGCTGTTAATTTTGATCCAATCAGAAAATGTCCTGGGGTGAGGGGATCAAGGTCGTTTGGGTCGTTAGAAAGAGGGCAGATTGGTCTTGAATTTAGGATGGATTCTATCTGAGTCAAAACTGTATAAAGGTGTTCGTAGGTTAAATGAGCACCGCCAACAATTCTCACCAAATGGTATTTAGCCAACTTCACGGCCGACTCCCACAGACCACCGAAATGAGGTGCCCTTGGAGGAATGAAATGCCATGTGATTTCATTCTCTAACAAATAGTTTTTAACAAATTCATTGTCGTTGAGCAAAGTGAGGGCATTGTAAATTTCCTGTATACTATTATTTGCACCAATAAAATTTGTTCCATTATCGGTATATAGATCCTTACTCAATCCTCGACGTGCAAAGAAACGCTTTAATGCATTCAGGAATGAGTTGTGGGACAAATCTCCCACCAACTCTATATGAATCGCTTTAGTGGAAAAGCAAATAAATAGACAAATATAAGTTTTAACTAATTTTCTAGCTCTAAGTGTACCATCTTTTACTAGCAATGGACCTGCAAAATCAATTCCGCACGACAAAAATGGACGGGTAGGTGACACACGAGATGAAGGTAAGTCAGCCATAATGGGACTTAAATTTGTGGGATTCATTCTATAACACTTAATGCATTTTATTATGACCCCTTTAACTGCATTTTTACCGTTTATTGGCCAATATTTTTCTCTGACCGACGACAAGACTGCCTGAACCCCGCCATGTAAGGTTCTTTCATGCTCATGTGAGATCACTAATTTTGTGAATGAATGGTTAGAAGGTAAAAGGATTGGGAATTTTTTATCGAATGGGTAATCAGAATTCCTTAGTCTACCACCCACTCTCAATATATTGGAATCATCAACAAAGGGATTCAAAGTGATTAATTTACTTTTCGTAGGAAGTCTTTTCGAATTTTTCAAGCAATGGATTTCCTTACTAAAAAATTCTGCTTGTACTATTTTAATTAGGATATTAAGAGCTTCGTCTAGTTCAGTAATACTTAAGCTTCCAAAAATTCTATCTTTCTTTGGAACTTTCACATTTTTCAAGAATCGCAAACAGTAAGCGAATACTCTTTGCAGTTTAGTGAATTTAGAAAACCTTATGAAAAGCTGAAAATTTTCTGTACTTACAAAGCTTAAAAGAACTGTTTTTCTTTGTTCGGGAATGTCTCCTGGAAATTAAATCAAAGCTTGATTAGGCCAGACACAGGAATGAAGTGAGAGCCAATCAGGGCCCGACCACCACAGTTTATTTTCTAAGAGTCTTGATGCTTCTATTCCGCGAGATATGAAATCTGCTGGATTTGATTGAGATAGAACATGACCATATTTTGTAATTGCTGACGAATTCTGGATTTCAGCTACTCTATTTGAGACGAAAGTCTTCCATACAGCTGGTTCCTTTGATAACCATGCCAAGACTATGGTAGAGTCGGTCCACAAAAGTGTTTCAACGGACCCTAATTTCAAAGCTAACTGTGTTTTATGTAATAAACGAGAAGCTATCAAAGTTCCACAAAGCTCGAGGCGCGGCAGATTTGTAATGTTAAGTGGTTTAACTCTTGATTTTGCACACAACAAACTTGCAAAATGCCGCCCTGATGTGTCAGAAGTTCTGACATATATACAACCCCCATATGCTAGCATAGAGGCATCTGAAAATGCATGTAATTGTATTTCAATGTATGATGATAGAAACGAGTGCCTCGCGATAGAAATTTCATTTAAATTTTTAAGGTCTTCTATGAAACTGACAAATTCGAAGTGTAAAGTTTGCGGGATTGTATCATCCCAGTTCAAGTTTAATTTCCAGAGATGTTGTAATATTATTTTTGCTCTTATAATGACAGGAGAAATCAAACCCAAGGGATCAAAAATTCTAGATATGATTGAGAGCAATGTGCGTTTTGTAAGTTTCGTCTTAGACAGCCGGGAGTCTACCGTATATTGAAATGTATCCTGTTTCGGGTTCCATAATATACCAAGGGTTTTTAAAGAGTTATTTTCTGTTCCAATGTGGAATTGTAAATTCTGTTCACTTTCATTGATGAATCTAACATCATTAGACATAAATTGGGACAATACAAATCCCGCTTCCTTCAATATATTCGTCACCTCATCCTTCAACCTAAGAAGGTCATCAGAATCATCATCACCGGTTAAAAGGTCATCGACATAAAAATCCGATAGAATGGCGGATGCACCCCTGGGAAATTGTTCTTGACTGTCAATGGCTGCTTGATGAAGTGATCTTATTGCTAGAAATGCTGATGGGCCCAAACCGTACGTCACTGTGCTTAGAGCAAAATGTTCAAGCTTATCGTTGGGGTTTTCTCTCCAAACAATTCTTTGTAAATTCTGATTATTTTCTATTATATTAACTTGGCGATACATTTTCGTGATGTCTGCTTTCAAAACGAATTTATATTTTCTAAATCTCAATAATATGGAAAGGAGATCTTCCTGAATAGTTGGGCCGACGAACAACGTGTCATTAAGTGACAAACCTGTCGAGCTTTTTGCAGATCCGTCAAAAACAACTCTAATTTTCGTGATATTTCCCGACTTTTTTAGGACACCGTGATGAGGCAGATAATAAATAATTTTATCACTGGTTATTTCATTATCATTGAGTCTACGCATGTGCCCTAATAGTTTATATTCGTTCATAAATTTTTTATATAAATGTGAAAAGGATTCGTTTCTTTGCAATTTTCGTTCCAAATTGAAAAACCTATTTTTTGCTTGTTCAAGGTTATCACCTAGACTAATAATATTATCCTTCAGTGGTAATGCCACAGTGAATCTTCCTGTCTTATCACGAAAATAATTTTCAACAAAATGGTTTTCACAGAATTGTTCTACTTTGGTATACTTTACTAATTTACGTTCAATATTGAGCATATCCTCTGTCAACCAAAATTTCTCCAGTTGATTTTGGATGTTGACATCCGTTTGATTAGAGGTTGACAATAGACAGGTTTGTTGATTAATGTCACCGAATCCCAAAGGTCCGGACATTATCCAGCCCAATGTAGTTTTTTGTAGGATTGGCATATTTTCGCCTAACTTTATTTGACCAATGCAAAGTAGTTCATAAAAAATTGATGCCCCTAATAGGATGTCTATTTTCTGCGAGATATTAAACTTCGGATCTGCTAATTTTATATTTTCAGGAATTTTTAATGTTGCCATGGAAAACGAATGCAACGGAATAATACCTGTTATATTTTCCAAAACTAAAAATGTTAAATTTTGTGCAAAATTGCTATATATAGACTCGATCTTAGCCTTCACGTAGTGGCGGATGTTCGTAGATGACTGATTAATTCCTCTAATGGGCATGTTTATATTGAAATATTGTGAGTTTATTTTATTCGCTAATTCTGCTGTGATAAAATTGCTTTGAGAGCCTGAATCTAAAAGACAGCGACATTTAACAGGTTCATTATTGAGATCGTAAATATAAATTTCAGCCGTCGACAGAATGATTGTTTGATTCAATTGGCTAGAATGCGCACTGAGAGAATAGTTCGGCGAATTATTTGCTTCTGATATAGCATTTAAATTTAAACTCTCAAAGTTTTGAGATACCGTATTATCGGTTTCGTGAGACTGAATTTTAGCACCATCCGTGCCGGTATTTTCGTGTAATAAACGGTTATGTTTTTTATTACAAATTTGACATGACCTAGAAGAACATTCCAGAACCGTGTGACCTGGTCGCAAGCAATTGGTACATAAAGTTAGTTTTCTAATTTCGGCCAGCCTATTGGGTATTGCTAGACTAAGAAACCTTTTACAATAGTATAGCAAGTGATTCTCTTTGCAGAAATGACAAATAATTTTATTCGTGCTGACATGATTGAAGGATTTTTGCTCTTGTCGGCGATATGTATGACTTGATGAAACTTCCCGTTGACTATTTTTTACGTTTGGGTTGAATGTTTCGGGAAATTGACAATGAGCAATTATAAATTTTGAAAAGTCACTCAGTGTGAGAGATTTTTTGTTATTAATTGATTGCTCCCATTGTCTTTTGGTATCATTATCCAATTTTGATGATAACAAATAAATGAGTATTGTATCCCATTGGTCAGTTGGCTCTCCCAAGTTTTTAAGACAACGTATGTCCTTCAAAAAGTTATTCAGGAATTCCCGTAAGGCTGTAGCCGATTCTCTGCAAATTTTTGGTAATTCAAAAAGTGATCTCAAATGGCTGTTTATTATCAATCGCTCGTTTTGAAATTGTTCCTTTAGAAGGTTCCAAGCAATCTCGTAGTTTGTCTCTGTTACGTCGAGTGAATGTATCACCTGTGCCGCTTCATCCTGCAGACATGATTTCAGGTAATGAAATTTCTGAACATTTGTTAATGACATGTCAGAATGAATGAGAGAGTTGAATGTATCATGAAATTGCATATATTCATTAAAGGCACCTTTAAATTTGGGCAATTGTAAAGTTGGTAATTGAACATTTCTTATTGGAACACTATTATTATAATTATTGGTGTTATTACTATTTGAATTATTGGATGACTCAGTAGCAATTTGCTCTCTCCTTTTGATATCGATTATTTCTTGTGCTCTACCTACTAAATCAAAGTAAACAGTCTCGAAGGATTGCCTTTCTTCTTCCTGTGCATCACTTTGATCAAGTAGTTCAATTTGAGATTGGCATTCCATGAAACCATCCCAGACACCTTCAATTTTATCTAATCTTTTTTGTAATTGAATAATTCCTTCGCTTATATTAAATTTCTGCAAATAATTGTCAAAACGTGTTAATTGGGCCTTGAATTGCCCTCGTTTAATGTTGAGAACCTTTAATTCTTTTTCTTCACTCATAATGATGAAATGAATATACCACTGCGGCCACCGCTTGCAATATAAAATTAATGAATACTCTGTACCCTATGGAATTTTGACCCAAAGCGTGAATGGAAGTGATGAAATGGCGACAAGGAAAGGACTCACTTGTTTTCTTGTTGGTTTCTCGAGCTTGGCGTACCGCGAACCGGCTATAACTGGAATAAGCCTGTTTCAGCTTCTTGTTGGCAACGAAACACCTCACTTTGAGTTAATGATTATTGGAGTTTTTGTTGAGATTTGATAGTCACTATTGTATGTAACCAATGAACTGTTCAATGTCTACAACACATTTGAAACTGCGATATTGTTCAATCCGCTTGAAGGACCATAAAATGTTGGAAATTGTGCTTCCACTTATTTTCTCATCTGAATAATGTGCACTATTTAAATGATGATACTGTGAAATATTGAAATGTATACTTGAAAACTTATATAAGCATTGAATTGTATTAATTATGTACTGTGAAGAGATGCAATGTAGTAACGACTGCTCGGCTCTCGCTGTTGATAGTGAGTGACCGTCCTTTCGGTCTGGGTAGGGTGGTCGCTGGACGAACTGGATCTATTTTTAGATTTTATGGCCTACATGGGCGTACCGATGAGAGGGTCTAGACACTACCACATACCGGTCCATCGTAGTTTGAAGCTCCAACTGGACTCAATTCTTGAAGTACTGGATTTTCCAAATCTTGGATACAATTTTGTACTTCATCTCCATCTACACGTCTGACTTTATTTTGTTGAGCTTCGCGCCAGGTGTTGAAATTCATCCAAGGATCTTCTTCATTAAATTCTTCCAAATTATTATACAGGTCCGATATTCCTAGTGACCATGACGAAATATTAATATTTTTTATTATCATCGATCTATGAACTTTGCTGAAGGTAAGTAAACCCTGAGAGGAGCTATATTCATTTGAAATATTCAGTCACTGATATTTTTATGGAGGAATATGATTTATTAGGTGAGATTACATACAAAAAAAATTCATGAAATTCTTTATTGGGATGGATTAAGTAATTATTCATGTTTTTTTTTTCTAAATAAGTGTCATTGGATTTCATACCCACAGCATACTTGATGAGCGAATTATCCCGAAATTTCTTAATAATTTGTCATCAAATAATTGTTGTCTTAGAGTTACTATCCATCCGATTTTCGATCTAAAAACATCAATGGATTAGTCATAAATAAATAAAAATTAGAATCCAAGTAATCCGTTTCTTAAGATGCCATTTGATGAAATTTAATTTTTTCAACAGTTAATGATTTTGGAAATTTCAAACCTCCATAGGTACTCAACTAGGCACTCATCATTGACGTTCATCAGACTAATTGAAGTGCATCCAAGGCAAAGATAAAAATGCTGCTCAAAATTAAATCATAACAATTTTTTTCCCAAAAGTAGGTGATCGTACTCAGAATCGTTCCTAGAATCCAAAAAGGTAAAAATATATAGGGTGTTCATTTGAAATTCTTCAGTTGGGGTCGTTTCCGGTGAAACCTGGCGTGAGAAAATTCAATCCTGAATTTTTTTCGAACTGTTGAATCCAATACCTACCCCTGCCAAGTTTAAATCTCATGCCATTAGAAGTCTGGAGAACATGGCCTGTCTAATGAATACGTTGACACCTGGTATACCCTTCAAATTAAAATTTTATAGGAATATTATTAATGAATTTCTCAAACTTCTCAGCATCTGAAATTTCAACTCTTCACATCATTCGGAGTATTGTATTTTTATTGATCTTTTTGAAACTTTGGTGAGTTATGTAAAATACCTGGGCAAAAATATCTAAATTAACAGTGACGTGTGTAGATTACCGAGATGACGGATATGAGGTATCGTAATTGCTAATTGAAACACAGAGGTGTAAGAAAAACCATCAACAGCATTCCGAAGGCGATAATGTACTTAACACTCAATATATCTGTGACTTCTTTTTTTGAATGTCAGCAGGTAGGATTGACAATTTCTCCACTGACAATTTTTGTTAATAATAAATAATGAAAGATGGATTAAAAATCCAAATTTTCGCTTGCAATGGAGAAAATTCGTCGACAAGAATCTCAAAGACAACAGCAAGCCGCCTACGAGATTGCTGAAAATCAATAAGACTTCAGACTTTCATTTTACCCGGAGCAACAAGCGGTATTCATTAAGTGCTGAGATCTAACTTATACTGATGATTGGTAATAACCATTAAACAAGTACACAAGTGATTTCCTGTTTTATTTGAACGGATTTTTTCAAGCTGTGTACGTAAAGTGAACTGCAAAGCTGTTCTTGTAGAAGCTTTGCCAGGTAGACTGAAGGATTTTTAGCAGTGGTAGACTGCTGTTGTCTTTCGGAGTTCTATCGAAGAACATTCCTATCGTATGTGGTTCTAAAACAGGTTGAATTTGCGATCCATTCTCCATTATTTCAATTTCAATATAGTAGATCCGTCCAGTTAAATAATTATGGCTAAAAAAATTAATGTATAGGTACCTTAATTGACCGGTACAATTACAATTTAGTGAATGTTCAAGATATATTTTGATGAAATGCAACAAACAATGGGTGATCTAAATGACCATTGTCACATGGCTTTGGCATTAGGAAAACGGAACTCTGTTGATACCAACGATAACAACTAGGGCAAAAAATAATTTGGTTTACAACTTTGACCAATGCAACAATGTGAAAAAGTACTCTCATAGCAGTATTGTTTATTCAATAAAAAATAATAAGTTTTTTTAAACGACGCTTATTTTTAAATGCACTAAAAAAAGAAAATCATTTTTTTTCATTAACATCCAAAAATGAGTAATAGCGTAGAGCGCCAGGAAAATACATTTCGAAATGATGATTAAGCGGTCCACGCTTTTGCTCATACCCTTCATTTTTGGATGATCATGGAAAAACTTATTTTTCACGTTTCAGTGCATTTTTTTATTATTTTTTCAGTATTGCGGTCTTATCATATTTTGTATCGATTCAACCTTCTTGAATTTTATCCTTTCCCCCTAAAACTCCCAGGTACCAATTTTGAATAGAATCAGATTATGACCACAATACTCATCAGCCATATTGGATCCGTCATCTTGAATTTCCCAATTTTGACAGAAGAATCATAATCTTCGCCCCCGAAAACTGCCAGATACTAATTCTCAATAGAATCGGATCATAATTAAAAAACTCGTCCGCCATAATGGAGCCGCCATCTTGAATTTTCCTATTTTGACAGAAGAATAATAATCTCTGACTCCGAAAACCCCAAGATACCAATTTTGAATTGAATCGGGTCAGAATTATCTGTAAAACTCGTCCGCCATATTGGAGCCGCCATTTTGTTATCTCCTCTACCAAAAATTTCATTATACATTTTCATCGGAATAATGTACACTTACCAAATTTCCAATCAATCGGACGATTAGAAGTGGTCTAAAAATTGGTTACAAGATTTGACCGTGACACTTTTTTTTTCAACAGGGTGAGTTAATATAAACGAGGCAATGAAAAAATATATAGTTGATTCCCATTTGGTGAAATATATTTCTTTTCATTGCCGTCATCAAAATTAAGTTTGAAATCATAGTTCACAGATTCAATGATACATCTTCACTGGATACCTCTGGTCAGCGGGCTGATTCACATTTTTCGTATAATCGTGCAAAAATATGCTATGTGCAATCATTTTCTACTGTATTAATGAAAAAGCTTCACCGAAAACACTTGGTCAGTAAAGTTAGTCGAAAAGTCACCTAATAATAACAACATACCGAAATCAGCCAATTCTGTCGATAACTAGAAACCCCATTTTATTTTCTATTACACCCTGTATATTAACAAATAAAATTAGTATCATGATCGCGTAGAATGCAATTGTACATCTAATATACGTCAGGTGTAAAATCAGCAAATTTTATCGATGTCTAGAAACCCCGTTACATTTTCTATTACACTCTGTATATCAACTAATGCAATTGCTGTCGTGGTCGCGAGGAATGCATTTATTAATCTAATATACCTTCGGTGTAACATACTAAAATTTCAGCAATTTCTATCGATACCTAGAATCCCCCTTATATGTGTGCCTAGTCCATTTCACTGACTGACTAAATTTTTCAATTGAATAGTTCGAAGAAAACGAGACCATAGAATTATTTTCTCTATGACGGTTCTAAATTCATAGGGACATTTTATTCGTTTTTTTGACTTACCTTCTTCTGGTGTTTGTGAATTATCATTCGAAACATTCAACGATAGCATCACTAACTTCTTCCCACGTGAACACATTTTGATAAAATAAAATTAGGCAAATGGCTGACACAAAAGCTAATAACTTACTAATGCGATCAAGAGAAATAATAGCCAAATATTACCAATGAAGAAGTCGTTTTACGAGCGCGCCAACAAAAGAATAATAGACCATATTAGTTAGGTTAGGATTTTTCGAGCGCGAAATTCGAACTCAGGTCCATCACGGAAACCTGTCATTTAATTTCCCATGTAAATCTCATGGGACTAAAAATCCTTGGACTTTGTCGCTTTTTTTCAGGTATTCAATCTCATTCCTTAGAGCTGCTTTTGCATGAACAGGGTGGAATAAAGTTTCCTCCATCTGTCTGATGCAAAATAATTGAAAGAAATGGTTTATTTTCTATGAATTTGTAAATATAATAATGCATTGCAAAATTTATGGCACGCATGTCTTAGATTGATGAGTGGTGGATTCTGGCGGGGCAACAAAGTTAGCGGGATATTTAAAATTGACGTGTTTATATCAGGAGAGCGGAGAGCTAGTAATGCAGTAAGCTGACAAAATTATTCTGTTTCGAAAATAGTGCAGTGTTTTTTTTGCTTAAAGAGTTTTGCTCCTGGATGTAACCAATAGCCATCCAAGAAATTCCAAAATGTTTGCATTTCCAACAAATGAAATAGAAGCAAAAATATGGATTCAAAATTTGGCTGTTAAGAATTTGGTTGTAAATGATAGAAAAGTAGATTTGAAATATGAACATGCTAAAAGAGTTCGAAGGGAAAAGTGATGATATAGGAAGTGATATACCCATTTCACCTTCTCATGAAGCACGCACACAGATATTCCCTGAAATAACAGATGAGAGAAAAGAAAACGAAGATCACAATGAAACGTCTGCAGTGCCTTCTGTGGCAGGGCAAACCTTTTCACACAATCAATAAAACAGACCTGATCTATACAATGGTTTACCAAGTAAATAAATGTTAACTTCACTTTTGAAATATTTATCAGATTTTCCGTTCAATTACTACTTTGGGTGGAAGATCTCAGGAATTATATATAGAAGATCAGTTACTAATAAGTCTTATAAAGTTGAGAATGAATTTTCCCCATTTAGATCATGCCACTCGATTCAATTGCATCCCAACAACTATTACTAATCCTTTTTTCTTCAACTTGGGTTCTTATGCATAAAACGCTTCAAGTGAGATCATGGCAAAACTCCCATCAAGAAGTAAAATGAAAATATGTCTCAATTCATTTTCATTTACCAACGGCAGGCTTACGTACTTCCTGCACATGAATTAATTTACGATCATTGCGCAATATATAATTCAATATGAATTTTAATAAAAATATTAGCAAATCAATTCATTACATGTTCCATCATTCATCTCAGAATCCAAAAAAATCTAAATGAAAGCAGTAACTGCATTGAGTAAATGAATAACAATTGTGTTGGAGGTATATTGATATTTACAAATTATCCTAGTTGATGTATTTTCTGTGATAATATGACTGTGCTGGATGAAAGATTCAGCCGATAGCCTTTCATTATTCACCTATGTATTATTATGATTGTGAAGAATGGTTTATTTTGATTATAAAGAACTATCACATTTTCCATTATCAGTAAGTAAACAGTTTCGAAATTAATTTAGATATATTAAAAAATAATGAATACAATACAATCATGGGCCTTTATACATGATATAATCGAATAAAACTTGGTATTTCAGTTTATGAATATTTTTTCGCAATTCTTATCCTTTTCAATTTTCCTAATGGCAACATCCGCAGTGGTCCATAAAACTAGGTAACAAAAGTCTCTTCTAGTACAGTGTAGCTGCCCCTGAATTTGATCATAATCATTATGATCTTTATTGACAATATA
>JAVJAQ010000293.1:35000-52227 GCA_032362365.1 Zygogramma bicolorata
ATCTAGTATATATATATATATATACATATATATACATATATATATTCCAATCAGTCATTTTGGGGACGAGATGTGAGATGATTCATACAGTTTGGACCCAAGGTGGATACTTTGGGGACGACCCCAAAGTGTATTCACTATTCTTCCTGCAGTTTGGGGACTAATGTCCCTGAAGTGAAGGATCAAAAATCTAATCAAAGATTCCTTCATTTCAAGGACAAATTGCCCAAATTATAATACCATAATAAACTCGGCCGACACATATTTTCTGTTTATGAATTTGATGAAAAATCGTGTATTAACCATATTGGGAGGATACAGAGATATATTTCCTACAAAGGACTAATGGGTAGTTGCACCAATCAGAAATAGATTAATTTATTCTTGGTTAATGAATACTTTTCGATTAATTCATTCTTTTGTAAATGTTTTTGATTTTCTGAGTCCATCGCCCGTATGGACCGCTTCTACTTGATGGAGGTTCAACCAAGCTTGGCTTTATCGTTAAGGAACATGGAATCTGGTCGGAAAATCCATAGCAACAAAACCTAGATTAGATGAATCAGTTTCGAATATTTCAATATAACAATACCGTTTTCAACATTTATTGTTGCTTTCAACATATTCACTGATAATTATTCATGAAGGTAAGCAATTATATTTTCTTTTCTCGAAATTATCGCCGTTATCTGCTTTCTCTGCCATTTTATCTGCTTTTATGTCTGCTATAAACATGGGATAATCTATAAACTATGTTACAGATAACGAAAATTGCCGGTAAGCAGATATTCAATGGTTGTGCTATGTCGAATTCCCCACATAAATTTTGGAGCTGAAAAGCCACCATTGAGTGTATACGATTTTTTCTTAGTGATGAATCATACGATTAAACAAATTTACCTGTGGAGTTCGATCGGAATTGAATGAAGCGGCTCGTCCGAATGTATCACTAGGATGTAGTACAGTCGTTCTGTATTGGATGACCACAGTTTGAGGCACAAAATGAAAGATTTTTTTTCTTCCTCATACCAGAGGCCAGGCACCGTCCAAAAAAGTACCAATATTTCTTGAAACTGATGACTCATTGGCGGTATACCTAACTTTACATAACGAAAGGGTCCGAACAAAGTGTAAGAACGCATGAGCTTCCTAGGAGTTCTATATCGAAACCTACGTGCTTTTAGCCAATCACATATCAGTTTAAGGAAAAAAATATATTTTACTGGAAAAACTGATTTTGAAGAAACGTAGAATTTTTGACTTACAGTTGATTGAAATGAACCCATACAAATGAATTAAATCATGGGGTGATGATGCTAATTGTGGTCCTGTGTAATGTGCAATGGAAATAGCCCATGTTGAAGGGGCAAAATATTGAAATGATGTTATAAACAAATTTGAAATCGATAAAAATATCCATGAGACGTAATTCTTCAATAAACACATGATCCGTAAGTATCTATGTGAGAAACACAAATCAAAATTCGTTTCAGTTGAACAATCCAAAGTATTGTTCTAAAAACTTTTTTAAGGTATGTTGATTGTATTAATTGAGTTAGCACAGTAGCATGTTATATAGCACCATGAGTTTATTTCAGTCATTTCTATCACCTTGCAGTTTCAAAATGAATTTTTCATCAACAAGAATCCATCTTTAGAATCAGTGTTCCTTTTCTTTGGTAATAAGATTCTTCGGAAGTGGAACCGTGAAGATACAATTCAGAGAGCACCGAGCACCCACCATTCAAAAGAGCTAGAAACATATTCAGGTGTTTCTTTGAAATTGGAACTTTCTAGCCCATCTTATATAATTGTATACTCTTCTCATCCCCAGGAATAAGAATCACATATATAGAATTCCGACACTGAAATGGGAAGCAACACAAGGAACAAGAACAAAAAGTGTTGAAAAATATAGTTTTGATACTTTAAAAGTGTCAATGATTTTTGATCTCAGTTATTCAATATCCTAGTGATCATCGCGGTGTTATTTCCCCATAACTTTTGTGAAGAGTGCGCTGCGTAACACCCACATTTCGTTACACCCACAGTCACAGAACACTTTCCCGAACATACCCGAATGATGCCTGTTTCATAATTCACCTACTATTCTGCAATTTTATCAACTCAACCTAAGCCAAACTATCTAAACTAAGCTAATCTATCACATTCATTGTGGTTCTATCGACAACAAGGAAGAATTTTGCAAAAGTTTGAATCATTCGGGTATGTTCGGAAAAGTGTTCTGTGACTGTGGGTGAAACGAAATGTGGGTGCAACGACATGCTCCCTTTTTGAATACTGAATACTCTGATGTTTGTTCATATTATAAGTTTCCTAGTCAAGAAATGATAAACAATCATCAATCACCTACCATTCAAATAATCTGGCAACATATGCAGGTGTTCCTTTGGCAGTGTGGGAATCTCTAAAATAAAATCATGTGAATATTAACAGTCATCTAGTGTCCATCGCAGTGATATTATGCCCTTTATGAAAACAGATCATTATTGGTATCTTGTTTGTCTCTAATTTTATTTGTCATACCGTTGTGTGGAAAGGAACTGTATATTTATGTTTGGGATAATCAACATCAAAATTAATTGTTGAATGCTACATATTGGAATTATAACTTTATCACCATTGCTCGCACAAGTTTAGACTTCTGAGGGTTGACGTTCGTCAGCTGGTTAACGAAAACGAACAATTTTAGAACAACAATCTGATGGTGTGTGCAAATTTGAACAGCACATAAAGAGTTTGTACAACAAGAGTGGATATGGTTGCCATATCGCACGAGGACGAAGTTTGGGCAAGATGCCGTTTCCGAGTGTTCAAACGTTCGAGGACAATATGATTTAATATCCATTCGAGTTGTACAGTTGATTTTTGTCGTCGATCAGATGAATGTTTCAGAACTCTTTCGAGTATCGTATTGATAATCAATTTTAGACAATATTTTTTCGATATTCAGGAAAAACTCAAAAGAAAGAAACCTCATTAAATTCAATAAAGAATGATACGAATTGAATAAGGTATGTCAGATTGAAAATTGAATGAAAAAAAAGTTTTTGATGATAGTGTACCAGCGATTACATAGTGAAATAAAGAGCATTAGCATCGAGGACTGACGCCCTTGCCTCTTGGCTACTGAGCAACACATCTTTCATTGCATTACTGATGTCAAGAGTAGATGTGAGCCTTTCAATTTCACATACATACATCAATTTTGACAATTCATACTCAACGAACTAAAAAATCTTTCGGATTTGGGTTTATATATTTATGCTTGAAGAAACAACTTGGATTTCATGTTAGATAGTTAGACCAGAATTGTGACATTTCTATAAGGTTGTCCCTGACAAACAAGTATTTTGTTCTCTATGATTGGTGGAATTTATATTCCAACCAGTATGAATATGAACTCAATCCGTAGAGTTGACTGGAATCGCCTACTCATTTGTTTAGTAAACTATCAAGAAATTAGCATACTTAAGGGTGAGAGTAGAAAAAATGTTTTATGCCACATTTTGTTTCTGAAGTATTACATTGAATTAATTTTCCAAAACGGCCCTACATCATCATATATAAAAAATGGCTTTCTGCGAAACTGATTGAATATTTGATAAATGAAAGAGCTCGATGATATTGATATTTCAAAAATTTTAAGTCGCAAAAAAACTTTGGAAAAGGTTCAGTGTATCCACACTCTATTGTTGGAAGCCAAATTGACACTTTGTATGCTAACTTTTTTCAAACATTTTATCATATCGAATGAACTTATTTTAGTTCACATATTGCTGGATTTCTCTATCAAAACACTTTCAGACATCGATATTCCAATCGAGATTCTTTTACAATTTTTTTTGTTAAAAGCCAAGTCATGTGAAGTTACGCTAGGCCTCTGTGTCAACATATATTAATTTTTCAAGAATATCCACTTTATAGATATTATTTCCTAGATAGATTAACAGGATTGGAATTATCAAAGCACCACTAATAAGCAGCCAATATATCAAACTTATAGGAATATTGTGTATCTGAAGTTGTCTACAGATACTTTCATCAATCAAAAACTCCCATTTAAGTAGAAGCCAATTATAAGCCAAGTGCGCAGGAATCTTTTTGATTAGATGAGTAGGTATATTATTTAAAAACATTATGACATGTACAATTATTACTATTTACTATAGTACCTATGCTTCCATTTTAGTGTCAGTAAAAAATGTGACTAATGAAATAATTTAGTTGTAGTTACTGCCTTACTGAACACTCAAACTCCATTTCAAGTTCCAGAACCAGTTTTCCTGGATAATTGCTATACCTATTTCTGGAATTATTTAATGGCCTCAGTTATTTTAAAACTTTTTGTTTTGCTCAACATATTCACATCATTATTCAACATTGGAAATATAGGTATTTATACTCAGTTGAATATGTTGCGAATAGCCAAATCCTATTTTTTTCAAAATATATCGAAGACAGAGAGAATATTACACTACGAAAGACGATAGGGCCAGTTTTATATGTTCAGTTTAAATATGATGTGGATTTTGAACAACTGATTTGACAGAAAATGCATGTATTTTCATGGCCCTTAACTACTGCAAGTACAGTAGCTTTTGACAGATTCCACTGATCGAGCAGTGACCTTCAGAAGTTAAAATTTATCAACTTCAAAGCAGCAAAGCGAATGATATTTCGTTAATTTAGTAGCCATTTTGAATATCTATAAGGTCGATTGTGCATAGGCTCTTGGATTTCTTTAAAATTAGTTAAACTATTGTCGTTTTATTTAAATTTGTTGTTTCAATTAGTTTTTATATTCTACATAGTTTTGAATATTGTTCAGATTTGTTTTATTTAGAGGGTAGGTATTTAAAATGGATACTGTTTTGTTTGGTGAGGTTGAGCTAGACTAATTACTCCATTTGTGAGCATGTTCATAGCTGCGGAATAACCGTGGATTGATAGGACGTTTGTGAGGACTTTGCGTGGATTCTGAGCGTATCGACTACTGAACAAAAATGTTATTCGAAACAAAAAGTCTGGGATTAGTACCTTTGATAGGATCAGGATGTTATTATTTCTTATTGAACAAAATATTGTTTTGTTATGAATGAAATAATTTTTTTACAATTTCATTTAAACGAAAATACTTGAGCTTGGAAGGTAGTACTTCAAGGTACTATACAAACATCGCTATGGATTGAATAGCGATTTAGTCTAGTAATGAAATGAAACTCCGCTGGGAAAAACAATTCAGTTCATCCAATTCTACTTTTTCGATTTTCCATGTCATTATTTTCAGGTCTATCATCTGGTGAATCTTTTGAATAACTATCAATATTGAATAATGCAATGTTTATTGGAAATAATCGAAAACTGTTATAGAAGAATATAAATATACACCATAAAGATTTCTGAATTATCTTCGAGTAACATTATCTATTGAAAAATTTTGATTTGCACCAAAATTGCATTATTGATCTCATTCTCGAATATTTTTCAATAATCTAATGATATTCGAGAATCGATAGGCCACCACAGAATAGACCTGATTGGGTATCTACTAATCAGCTCTCAACCAAACAATAATGTAATTGGGTTTCTGGTATAGTTTCTGGAAATCATAATCAATACCAATAAATATAAATAGCATAAAAGACCAAATGACATGAAAATCACAGATACCACTGCTTTCAACCCCTTTTCATGAAGCAGTGAAATTTTTACTGCATTTGCAGCAAAATCTCTACGGAGCATGCGCACTCGTATTTTACTGCACTTGCAGTAAGAATTCTACTGCTCCATGAAAAGGATCCTTTAATCGCCACCTGCCCTCGGATTCTTTTTCACGGATTCGATTGTCGAATAGCTCAGACAGTGATTGTAGAATGCGTTGTACCGAAAATATACTCATATTCTAAACAATTCGATTATCGAATTCGTGAAATAGGGGCTCTGGAGTCTGAGCCCAACCTATACAACTGGCCCTCAAATCAAAAGATGAATCGAAAGTAAAAGTTTGGTCTATGAGCCAAGAAACAATTTCGAGAAAAACAAACGAAAGTTCCTAGGGGGCAGATGTCACCGTATTGGATCATTTCGATTCATTTGACATTTCATTTGAATCCCTTATTACACTTTCTGGGCGAATGGTTTTTCAATACTAATTTTTTCAAGTGTCAAGAAATAGTCTCACGATTATTGAAAACATTTTATTTGACCCATGCAAAGATCCCATTCTCGACATCATGTGAATATATCTTCAGCGCACCATATACATACTCATTTAAATATTCCCACAAGAACTTGATGAAATTCTGAATTGTGAATGGAATAAACATTTCCATTGAAAGACCAAACACCTGTATAAAATCGTGTGAAATAAACACCCTCGTAAACAGGTGGTCCTCCAACCGTTTTGACGCAAGATGACGAATACATTTGAAACCGTATCAAATCAGAGAGGAGTATCGTATGATGATACGATCAAACGAACTTACCTGTGAAGTTCAATCGTGATTATATAAAGCAGCTCATCCGAATATGTCACTAGTTTGTAGTTATACCAAGTCATTCAACATTAAATGGCTTGGTGCAGATATCCCTAGATGTAGTAAAGTCGTTATATATACTGAATGATCACATTTTGAAAAGCAAAACAAAGGAAACTTGTTCTTTTATAGCCATCGACTGGAGGTACAGCCACCATACGTGTATTATCCATTTGTCATTTGTTTAAAGCATCCTGAACTTAGGGAATTCATATTGCACATTTCAAAGCCATCTGTGGTTATATCCTACAACTGTTATGTTTATTATAATTTTGGAGTTACTCACCGTCCTCTCTTGCTGTTCTGTTGGTATACTCCAGAAAAAAATTGCAACTTCCAATGGGTGGGACCTTAGTGCTCGTATGCACCGCTCCTATTCAATGATGGTTCAAGTAAGCTAGGTTTCGTTGCTGTGGATTTGCCAATTATATTTCTTGTTCCTCAGTGATGACCCCAAGCTCAGTTGAACCTCTATCAAGTAGAAGCGGTGCATACGGATGCATACGGGTCGTGATAAATTCGGAAGAGAATCTTCATATTATTATGACTGCACTCCACAGGTATGTTCATTTATGGGTAGTTGCACCATGCCATTTAACGAAGGTTTAATGATAAACTTAGTTTGAACTTGGACATTTGCCCATGTAAAATCCAATTTTTTTATTCCGTTGAATAGATTGGTACAACTACCCATTAATCGTATAATTATATTTCAGCGGCTCGTCCTCTATATCACTAGATATACATGGCGGCAGTCTCACAGAAACCATACTCATCCACGAACACCCACCTTATATTTAATTAGTCACTTTTTAAATAACATCTGCCATCGAAACTCTAATAGCCATGACCAAAAAAAAAATTTCGGAAAATGCCGAAAAATCAATTTTTCCATTTTTCGATTTTATTAAAAAAAAAAAAGGTGACTGATCTGATGAGTGACCGAAAGAGAATTTCAAGGGCTTTCATCGTTGATTATTAATGCCATAATAATGTAGAGTGAAATTAATAAATACTAGAGAAATTTAGCAATAATCAAAATAGTGGCCTATTATTTAAGGTCGTGTTATAATTATAAAGATCATTTCTTGAATCCAAATCTCTTTCTTCGCTTCTGGTTTTGTCAAAACAATTCATTTTCAAATAGGTACTACAACGCTATTGATTCAATCTGACGTCATGCTGGAAAGTCGGTGTGACTATCCTCAGAGTAATAAAAAACATAGATGCCCACCCTATTCAAATCCAACCGGATTTATAAACAACCAGGAACCAGAATATTCATATGATATGAGTCAGATACGGTGAGAGAGATATGAATCATATTTCTCTCACCGTAGAATATAGGCTAGAGGGACGAGGGGATTGTTCACGTCGATCAGAGGAACAAGTTTAGATAGGTAACAACATACTAGTATATACCGAAAAATATTTGTCGCTTTTATGTCGCGGTTGTTGACCCCAACTATTCAACAAAATTGTATGGATAAGAGAAAACTGTAGAAACTGCTAATGCAGAAGACTATTATCGTCGAGCTGAGACGGATTTTCCATGCTTGAATCGTTCTGTACTAGCGAATAAATGATAAAAATTCATCTAGTCACCAGATTATAACATCTCATATGCGAAAATCAGTTTTCTTCGAAATATATGGCATCACATACTCTAACACGACTTACACTCTATAACGCATTCGAAGGAATACATCATTTTCTGCTCGATTTTCTGTAACTCACCAGGAATTTCAAGAGAACTGAGCTATGTAACACTTCTTTCAATGGTGCAGCGTGAATTCCGAAGGAAACTGTACTCTGAACACAAAATATGGGTTGAAAATTTGATTCTGAGAAGATATTTATACTTTGGTGGATTCATTCACTTGATTCAAGTAAAGAAAATCACTGGAAAACTATTTCGTCGAAATATATTCAAAATATCAAAGACGAATTAACTACATGTCGGCGTATAGTCAATTGAAACAATAGAAACCAAGATCACTCTCTGTTGCGACTTACACACCCCAACCCTAGTTGGAACAAAATAACCGCCATCAGCGCTTTCGGTGGTTGTTGACCCTAAGCTTTCAAAATATGTGCGGAAAGGCGGTTGTTACATTTCTTATTTTTTTTTCTGTGTTCTGTGACTGAGCCCAAAACAAGGTTTTCAATATTTTCAACATCACTATTCATCTCTTTCCTGTTTGTGTTTTGTTGAATTTTGAGCAGAAAATAATAAAAAACAATAAATCAATCTAACCTGTGCTCCTCAGACTCAAGGACTTTTGTCACGAAATACCGTATGTAGCGGTATCAGATACCGTGGTAGCAGGGCTGCATTTCTCAAATCATGCGGATTTATTTCCATACGAATAGAGTAAGGTGAGGTAAGGAGTATACCCAAGATATATTTCTAAGAATACCAGTAAAAATACATATATCAATATTTCGATCTACCACCGAAAACGATTCGATTTCAGCTATCTGATGATTGATAATCTAGCTATGATTAATTTTCAATGATAATTGATATGGATGAAACCGATTGGAAATTGGAACTCCATAATCTCATCTATCCACAAGTATCAAAAGTTAGATACCACTTTCGTTTTCACGACCGTCTGGTATGAAAGGAAAACGACTGAGATAAGAGAGAGATAGTTATATACCGGTTCGGTGCGTACCGTTCTACCGGGTGTCAACGAATCTATTAGCTAAGTCATAACTTCTAGACTATTAGGTGTATCAAAATGAGATTTGGTATGAGTAAATTGTTTATGAAAAGGAGAGTTTTCACATATTTCTCACTATCTGGTCATTTCTGGTTTCACCGGAAATGGCACCGGTTCAACATTTTTAAAGGAACATCCTGTATATGGTCAAATTTTTGGATTTCTGAGACAATTCTGAATCAGAATGCGATATTTTCAAAAGTTTTCACGTCTACTTGATTTTTTCGGAGTCACTTTTGAAATTGTATCTAGGTGGTCATGATCGGACGTGAACCAATCTATGGGCCTCAGGTGATACAAGAAAAGTACAATCGGGAAGTTTGAGTGACTAGTATGTTAGATATAGGTATAAGAATATAAATTGAATATTACCAAGGAGAATACTTGATAATTATTCATTTACTTTTGTCAAGTGTGCCATGGATAATTGAAGAGTCGGCTCGAACAACGTTGTAACTCGCAAATGGTATGAAATCGAATTAATCATGGAATAACGTTGTATGGCACCTAAAGCAATTGTCTGATAGACTAATATCCCTCTTTTTTCTCAATATCCCGCTTAAACAAAATATTTCATTTTGTCATTTTGCCGATTTCCGCGGAACAACGTTGTAACTAGTAGTGCACGAGATTATTTGGGCGTATGTTCCTGCATTTTTTGCATCATGTCTGCGCTAAATTTATCGGCTTCGTTACAAAATATATTAAATCGTAGTAAAAAACGCAAATCTAATATTGCTCAGTGGCAAAACAATAAGTAAGTAATTATTTTCTCTACACTAAGAAATATTCAAGTAGGATACAGTATATACTTAGTTCTTGTTCTACTTTCCATATTAGGATTATTAATGTATTTTTTATTGCATTCCTGAAAACAGTTCCTTCTTTCATTTGTTCTACATTGAAAAAAATCAAGTAGGATACAGTATAGACTTAGTTTTTATTCTTTCAGTTGGTTTTGTTGATTTTTAGAGAGGTTTTTACATAACAGTTAGTTTTGTTTGTTTTTGCGTAAGGCAGACTGAAAAATGAAAATATATTATTTCGCCACGTTTTTTATGTTGTATCCCAGACTTTATTATATATTGAGAAATGTGCGAGTTATGGAAAAACGTTGTGAGTTACGAAGCAGTTACAACGTTATTCCAAATTTATAATGTATAAAAGACTTTCTAGCCCAAACTATGGATATATCGTGTATAGTTATGCCTAACAGCATGAAACACCGTTGTTACCGTCATGATTATACAACGCTTCTCCATTTTGAAGTTCAAATAAAACGTATATAGATTTTTGCCCCTCCTGAAAAGTTGAAGCAATGTAAGTTACAACGTTGTTCGAGCCACCGCTTCAATTATTCATTTACTTTTGTAAACACTTTACAAAAAAGTATTTTTTGACAAGAAGATGACTTGATGGAAATAACTGCAAGAGATTATGAAATCACAGTAGAGTACCCCATAAAACAGCGGATTCCAAATTTGTATCTCAATATTCATACAAAACAAGAAAAAGATATATGTCTGAATGAATCCTTCCTGCTGTTGAAAAACCTGTTTGTCATTCATGGAAGCTACATTTCGGAGACTCGTATGGTGTATAACTTATACATCTGTATAAATCGCATTTTTGTGGCTAACTATTATTTTTCAAAGGGCGACCATTTCTTGACAAGTGCTTTCCGAAAAAATAATTTTTCGAAGAATCTAACAATACTAAATAATTTGCGATTGGATTACAAATAAAATTATAAATCAAATATTACCAAGGAAAATACTTGATAATTATTCATTTACTTTTGTCAAGTGTGCCATGGATAATTATTTATTTACTTTTGTAAGCACTTTTCAAAAAAGTATTTTTTGACAAGATGACTTAATGGAAATAACTGCAAGAGATTATGCGGCATGCTTATCCAAGGCACACTTCACAAAAGTAAATAAACTATCGTCACCTCAGTAATATTTAATTTATGTTCATATTTATGATCCCATCGCGAATAACTTAGTATCGTTAGATTCGTCGAATTTCGGAAGGCGCTTGTCAAAAAATGGTCGCCATTCGAAAAATACTGGTTAGAATCGAAAATATGATTTTGCCAACTTGACTTACTCATATCTAACATACTAGTCTCTAAAACTCTGCGATTGTGATTTTCCTATATTACCGTGATAGCGTATTCGCTAAATAACGTAAGTGGTCAAAAATTGGGCACAAGGGGCCCAATTTTTGACAACTTCTGTTATTTAGCGAATGCGTTATCATAATGAAGACCGTAAAAAATCGAGGCCCTGGGGCCCAATTATTGTCAACTTTTGCTATCAAGCGAATACGCTATTACTAAGGTAGAACACATCTGAGTGGTTACAACCTGGCAATAGCGTATACGTTAGCATAACGAAGACCGTTAAAAATTGGGAACCAGGAGTGGGACTCTGTAAGCTCAAAATCAAAGCGAAGCGATAGCGACTCCGTTAGAATGTGACTTAGTTGAAACTGTCATTGAGTAAGAAAGGGAAACAGAGTCGGTCTCTTTCGAATGTGAATTTTTATGTTTTAGGCTGAATTCAGACAGATCCGAAATTCGATCGTACGACGATCAGATAGCTTTCTGATTGGTCTAAATTTAAATTCAGACCAATTTAGACCAATCAGAAAGCTACCTGATCGTCGTACGATAGGATTCCGGATCTGTCTGAATCCAGCCTTATGCTGTATTAATTTTTTTATATCTGTTCGAAGATTCACGAATACGATTGTATTTCTCAAAATTTGATACCATCCAAGTTCCATAGGATTTTAATAGCGAAATTATCAAAGAAATTCATTTTCATGCTCCCTTAGAACAATTACAGCCGAAGCACCATCTGTGGGAATGAATGAGAAATAGAATGAAGTGAATCATAAAATCTGTCAAAATTTACATTTCATGTCGTTTCCATATATCAGAAAGAGATAGGCACTATCTCTTTCTGGAGACATCAAAATCACTGTCGCAATCATAAGGATTCCGAGGGTACCTTCGTTAAAGTCGATAACTGCCGATTGCGAAAAATAAGGACATTTCGAAGATATTTGTCGCTATTAGAGAGACAAATTGTTCACAAATCCTCTCTACGCGTATATTTCAATACATAAAACTCAGTCACAGTCTAAGTGAATCTCTATCGCTTCGCTTTGATTTTGAGCTTACAGAGTCCCGCTCCAGGGGGCAGACTCTGATAAGTTAGAAAAGTATATTAAAATCGAAATGTGACGTCAAATTTGAAATCTCGGTCATATACTTTCATTGCCGAGATGTCGAATTTGACGTCACATTTTCATTCTAATATACGTTTTTATTTATCAGAGTCCCCGTGCTGGTATCTCGCGATAAAAAGCCTTCAGGGAAATTGATAGACCTAGTTCGCAGGGGACAGAACTGATGTCAAAAATCAATTGATGGTGCGGGGTGATAACTGTGAGATTGTCAGCCGTTATTTATGTCGATTGTACTAGTTGGAGGGGGAGCATCTCGTTCTACCCACATTTCGTAACACTTACAGTGCATAACACCCAAAGTGCGTAACACCCAAATTTCGTTATGCCCACACTCTCCGAACATACCCGAATGATGCGCTGTTGCCGAATTCATCCTCCTTTTAGGTTAGGTTAAGTTAGATTGGGATAACAGGAAATTGCAGAATATCCGGTGAATTTTGAAACAGTGCATCATTCGGGTATGTTCGGAGAGTGTGGGCATAACGAAATTTGGGTGTTATGACATTTGGGTGTTACGCACTTTGGGTGTTATGCACTGTGGGTGTTACGAAATGTGGGTGTTACGCAGCGCACCCGTTGGAGGTGGGTGTTCGTGGATGAGTATGGTTTCTGTGAGGCTGCCGCCTTGAAACGTCTGTATCTAGTGATATAGAGGACGAGCCACTGAAATATAATTATACGATTAATGGGTAGTTGTACCAATCTATTCAACGGAATAATGAACTTGGATTACACATGGGCAAATGTCCAAGTTCAAACTAAGTTTAACATTAAACCTCCGTTAAATGGCTTGGTGCAACTACCCATAAATGAACATACCTGTGAAGTGCAATCATAATAATATGAAGATTCTCTTGCAAATTGTTTTTTTCATTAATTTCTGTTCAAAATTCAACAAAGCACAAACAGGAAACGGATTAATAGTAATGTTGAAAATATTGAAAACCTTGTTTTGGGCTCAGTCACAGAACACAGAAATGAATTTAGAAATGTAACAACCGCCTTTCCGCACATAATTTGGAAGCTAAAGGTCAACAACCACCGAAGGCGCTGATGGCGGTTATTTTGTTCCAACTAGGAATCAAAATTAGGAGTGTAGATGCAGAATCGCAAAATCTATGAGAGTGCATCTTGGTTTCTATGGTTTCAATTGACTATAACGCCAATCTGACATGTAGTTAATTCGTCTTTGATATTTTGAATATATTTCGACGAAATAGTTTTCGGCGAGTTATGTGCTGTTTTTTTCTCAATAGTAGATGAAGACGATATTTCCCAAAGAATCCACCAAAGTATAAATATCTTCTCAGAATCAAATTTTCAACCCATATATTTTGTGTTCAGAGTATAGTTTCCTCCGGAATTCACGCTGCACTATTGAAAGAAGTCTTACATAGCTCATTTCTCTTGAAATTCCTGGTGAGTTACAGAAAATCGAGCAGAAAATGATGTATTCTTTCGAATGCGTTATAGAGTGTAAGTCGTGTTAGAGTATATGATGCCATATATTCCGAAGAAAACTGCTTTTCGCATATGAGATATTATAATCTGGTAACTAGATGAATTTTTATCATTTATTCGCTGGTACCGAACGATTGAAGCATGGAAAATCCGTCTCAGCTCGACGATAAAACAGTCTTCTGCATTTGCAGTTTCTACAGTTTTCTCTTATCCACACAACTTTGTTGAATAGTTGGGGTCAACAACCCCTACATAAAAGCGACAAATAGTTTTCGGTTTATACTAGTATGCTGTTACCTATCTGAACTTGTTTCTGTAATCTGTGGGCTCAGTCCTCTGGTCGACGTGAACAATCCTCTCGTCCCTCTTGCCTATATTCTACGGTGAGAGAAATATGATTCATATCCCTCTCACCGTATCTCACTCATATCATATGAATATTCTGGTTCCTGGTTGTTTATAAATCCTGTTGTATTTGAATAGGGTGAGCGTTTATATTTTTATTACTCTGAGGATAGTCACACTGACTTTTCAGCATGACGTCAGATTGAATCAATAGCGTTGAAGTACCTACTTGGAAATGAATTGTTTTGGCAAAACCAGAAGCGAAGAGAATTGGATTCAAGAAATAATCTCCCTACATATAACACGACCTTGAATAATGAGCTACTATTTTGATTGTTGCTAAATTTCTCTTGTATTTATTAATTTTATCCTACATTATTATGGCATTAATAATCAACGATGAAAGCCCTCGAGATTCGCTTTCGGGCTCTCATCAGATTATTAATGCCAAAATTATGTCTCGTCAAATTATAATAAAATACAGTCGAAATTCAGATGCAATCGGAAAGAGATATCGATTCAGAACTCGGACCGTGATTAGACCTCGTAGGGATACAGAACCCTATTGATTTTCGAAAGGATCGGAAAACTGAAAAGTAGTTTTTCCTGGCAAAATAGAAATTTTTATGTGACACGATAGCGGTCGAACGAAAAGAGATGGAGGTTCGAAACTCAGATCGTTTTCAACATTCATTTGTGTGCGTATGCTCATTGTTTTTCCTGGTGCTCGGGAAACGGAAAAAGTGTTTTTCCGAGAAAAAAATTTTTGTAACACGATAGCGCTCGAACGGAAAGAGATATCGATTCGACACTCGGGTCGAGTTTTTTCTGTGTCACGCATTCTGCGTGAGTGCGGGCCATCTACTGTTCGATTAGAACATAATAAGAATAACAGCAGAGATGGTTTTCTCTGCTGTAGTCCAATTACGTACAATCAGAAAATGATTTGAATTTCGTCAACAGAAAATGCATATAGTGTTCAGTGAGCCTCGTTGATAGCGATGAAATATACAAGATGATTTTCAAATCAGCTGAGTTGAATTTGTATTGTTTGGTGATAAATCGAAATACTCATGGTAACTACTGAAAGAAATAATTCGAATAATTGAAATTTCAAACAAGTGACTGCATATAATAATTGTATTCATAACATTGGTTTCCAATGATAGTTTTAAAAAAATTGAATTGATTCCTCAGTAGTACGAGAAAACATTGAGAAAAAATTGAAAAGTGACGGCATACAATCGATGAATTCATAACATTGGTTTCCAATGATAATTTAAAAAAAAATGAATTGATTTCTCAGTAGTACGAGAAAAGTTGAGAAAAAAATGAAAAGTGACGGCATACAATTGATGTATTCATAACATTGGTTTCCAATGATAGTTTTAAAAAATGTTGAGTTGATTTCTCAACAGTACGAGAAGAATAAAAAAAAGTTTGAAAGTGAAGGCGTTTAATTGATGTATTCATAACATTTCCAATGATAGTTATGACAAAGTTGGTCAGTAGTACGGGAAATATTGATGATAATGGAAAATTGATGGCATATAATCGATGTATCCATGAAAGACGAATTCGGTCTTGTTATATTACCCTTGACAATTCTTGTCATCTATCCATTTTTTTTTTCGGAATAGTTTCATAATTATGTATGCATAGCGTCTAAACTGATCCATACAAGTTCTCTCATTTCCACGAAACAACAATTTCAATTGAGGAAGCTATTATATATTTTGAAGTGGAAATCTTAAAAAAACTGAATAAATGAGTTTTTATAAAATACATTTTCATCAGGTACCGGCCAGTTCTATTCATTAAGGCCCACTTGTATAGGTTCAGCTTAAACCACAAGTGTTGGTTGAACTTTAGTTTAATGAATAAAGTTCGTTGTATAGGTGTTTGTGACTGCCACTCATAGTTTAACTGTCAACTGATGGAGCACAAAACACCCACTGTGCTACGGAGAATAATAACTGATACAATTTGAGGAGCTAGGGGAAATGTATAAAACGTAGGAAGGGAAATGAAATGACAGTGGAAATTAGAATCACGGAATTCATCATATAAAAATCATGCGCGTTTTGTGCAGGTCTACATATATAGAATCTACAGTTCGATGTTTTTTTTCTGTTACTAATAAGGACCAACAAATTAGTTAGATAGAAATGGGTTACAAGCGCCATGAATATCCCAACTACTCTGTGTTTCGAATCTCAAATTTGAAACCTGTATGTACGGGAAATATTCAATTTTGTAAGGGCCGGTTGCACCGCTTATCTTAAGTTGTGCTTTATCTAAGCCAGGCTTTGTTGCTATGGATTTGCCAATCAGCTTCCTTGTTCCTTAACGATTGAGCCAAGCTTAGTTGAATCTCTGCTGAGTTGAAGCGTTGCAACTGGCCCTTAGCGAAAGATATGTTTTATGTTTTTTCCTTGTTCATATTATTTCAAATCCACCAATCCGACGGTATTTACATTTATCCGGAGGCAGGTCAAGTTCAATTCACTTGTCAATTGTCATTAATGTCGTGATTTGAAGTTAGCTGCAAATACTTTAACTGAAAGATATACAAGAGATATTTTATCATTTTATCGGTTTAAACCTAAGTTTAAATGTTAGTTTGAACCTGAGTTTAAGCTAAACTATAAACGTGACCTATACAACTGGCCCTAAGTATCCTACAATTTTATGAAGACTAGAACCAATCTATAGGTCGTTCCACTTGAAATCACAGTTAAGTACCCCATGAAACAGCGGATTCCAAATTTGAATCTCGATATTCATAGAGAACAAGAAAAAGATATATGTATGAATGAATCCTTCCTGCTGGTGAAAAACCTATTTGTCATATATATATATATATATATA
>JAVJAQ010000293.1:679904-704909 GCA_032362365.1 Zygogramma bicolorata
CTATTAAGCGCGATTCCTCTATGAAAAAACAGTTCTATATTTAAAAATTGTTTATATTTACGATAAAGTAACTGCTTTTAGAATCATCTACGATACTGGTAATAATAATTCTTTCAAAATTCAATTATTAATTAATAAATGGATACGTATTTATGATCACGAGAATGATCATTACAGCTGAAAGCACCAACACAACACTAATACAAACAACTCACACCTATTATGCTCTACAAAAACTATCTGACAATTATAGCAATACCATCGTCCATAGATATACCAAGAAGTTCGCTCACTCTCGCCCTCACCCTCCGTCCTCGCGCGTCCCTTGCCTGGCCACTCGGCGGTCAGTGCCCGTCTGGCGGGCGAGCCAGTTCAACAGAGTGTCCTCGATTGAACAGTTCTCATCGTTCCGGCCGGTTATACTGAGTGCTCGAAATAAACATTTTATTTGAACTTTTATTTTTGTAGTGATTTGAACATTTATTATTGTTATGATGACTTCTCAATCCAATCGCAAATGAATTATTATCGTTAGATTCTTCAAAAACATCTATTTTCGGATAGTGTCACCATTTGTAAAATAAAAGCTAGATTACAAAACGTAATTTTGTCTACTTGTCTTAATCCTATCATACTAGTCTTTCTACCTACCTACGAACATGAGGCACATGTTGTAAAAAAATTCTATTACAATATTCCCATTTCATTGTAGAGTTCCTGATGAAGAGCCAATAAAGACTCGATAGCTTGAACAGAATAAAGAGTTCACTTTATTCCATTTCCTTTGTTGACTGCACACCCGAATATTAAAGGGATTCTTCTTTAACTTAGACAGTCGTCTAACAGACAAGGAAACGGTTCCAGACGCGGATCAACCGGATGTTCTAGCTATCACATTTCTGACTGCGTTTTTTTACACGGAGATAGCGCAATTCTCCAATAGGTCAGAAATGTTTTTCATGAATTACTCTGTTGTATTGAAGAATTACCCTGCCATGTTTCGTGGATGGTGCGGCTGCAAACAACCATCCTCAATTAATTATGAAACTGTGAAAAAATGATAAAATCTTTCACTATCATTGTTGTTACAGGATCTAGAGCAGTTGATGCGCTGTTGACATCAACGTTTGCATCAAGCGAAGAACCCCTGTTCACAACAAGAGAGGAAATATGTGACTATCTACACATAATGCTGACACATAAGTTTTTCCATAGAGCTCGTAAAGTTCCAGTCGATGAACAGGAGCTGAAAGGTAGAAAGGGTAAGAAGAAAGAAAAAGAAAAGAAGGACTCTGGTGACGAGGAAAAAAAAGAAAAAGATAAGGGAACAGATGCAGAAAGTAGCGTTGTTGAGGGAAATAAAGAGCAAAAGGTGAGTTTTGTTATTTCGACACCTTTTTCATTATTCAATAAAAATTTTAAAATATGTCATTTCATTTTGAATTCAATTCACTAGTTTAATGAAATCATTGATCAAAGTATTAAATTTTCAGCAAGAGAAAGAGAAACGCAAGAAGAAAATCAGATTAGAAATGCACAACGATCAGAGATTTGTTGATACTTTGGATGCTTATGTTTGGATATATGATCCAATTCCCTTCCATTATTGGATTATTGGCACTTTGTTGGTATTGGGTGCTATAGGAGTCTGTCTCTTTCCGCTATGGCCTCCCTCCGTGAGGTAGGGTTCAAACTCGATAACTTTTTCCTGACATATAATGAAGTTTTTTGACCAGAATATGTATGAATTACAGTTTAAATTTTTCCGAATATAATAGTAAACAAATATAACCTTAGGGAGCACAAAGAACTTTTTAAGAATAATAACAAATTTACCATATGTATGATTGTTAGAATTTGAAATATCTTTCTCGTTTTGGATACAGCAGGGTAACAGATTCTCTGTAGCTTATTTTGAGAACTACTTATATCTAGCAGAATATTAAGTACTTATTATTGTAAATTTGTTCATACTCTGCCATCCAATATTTTTGCTCTATTTAATATTGAGTAGACTGAGTGCACATGAAAATATTGTTTCAACTGTTCCTCACTGAGACTGAGACATTTATGAAATTTTTTGAAAATTTGAAACAATCGATTATTAGTATCGTATCAGTGTGTTTCTAATTTTTTTGTGCTTGATGAACATATTCAGTTAAAATTTTAATTATACTGCAAAATTTCTGAGTAACATCGCAGCAACACTTCAGACAAGTACTCAACTGGAAATTTCCAAGTTTTATCTGGCACTTGAGAATGTCAAAACGTTTTTTTACTCTTCTCCACTCGAGAAAAACTAGACTCCAGAAATACATGTTTTTAGGTTAGGGGTCTATTATTTGAGTGTAGCAGCAGCCGGATTCTTGGTTTCCATAATAATTTTAGCTGTTATACGGCTCATAATATTTTGTTTGATTTGGATATTAACAATGGGTAAGCACCACTTGTGGATATTGCCCAATTTGACAGAAGACGTTGGATTCTTTGCATCTTTTTGGCCACTTTATACCGTGAGTAACTGGCGAGGAAAGTATATGGTTTTTATTTACTGAGTTGTGTTTTCAGTATCAGTACAAAGGTGACAAAACTAATAAAAAGGGAAAGAAGAAGAAGAAAGATAAGGATTCTGATGCAGAGGAAGAAGGTGAAGAGCAAAAAGAAAGATCTGATGAACAGTCCAATTCGGGAGTTAAAGAAGTGGAAGAGTAAGAATTTTTCCCTTTAACACCAGATTATCGAATCAGTCAAAACCTAACTGAGGTTGGAACATTATTAAAGTACTTCTACTTCAAGTTTCATTTTATTTGCTACAATTATGGTAGTATGATTTCTATCTGAATCAGCATAAATTGCAAATATTATCTACTTTATTAACAATTCTGAAAAAGAAGGTGATGCACTTGTAATTAAGCCTTACAACAAATTCAATAAAAACGTGTAGATGGAAAAATATACATATGTATTTATCACTCGAACGCTTTATTTCAACAATATTTTGGAAAAGTAGTGGTAGGGGATTTATAGAATTTTCAGGAGAATATTTGGATATTCCTATCCACTTTGATAATTTGTAATAAATAATTGACGTCAACTTTAGAAAATTGGGAATTTTTGTCACTTGACATGTTTGTCATTTCCTCATTCATAGTGGGCAGCTAAGAGAAATCTACTGTATTGTCATAACAATTTCTGACATTTTCAAATTCATTTTGAATGAGGATTTTTGAGATATCAACTTTTCGATTTAGTGATTAATCTGCAAAACTATATTTGAGACCACTTCTTTTTTGTTAAAATATATGGTTGATAAATAGATTGAATTATAAGGTCCTATTACTATTCCATGTGAAACTATAATTTTTTCCTGATCCCATAAATTCTGTTACCTCAACATATTCTTTTCAATTTTCTAGATAACGCAATAATTTAGAGCTCAATCAGTGCAATTCATAACTCTCAGAATCGCAAGCTTCAGCTGGGCGTAGTGAATAAGCTATGAAGAATTTTCTTCTAAAGCTTCAAAATTCTAGTACTAAGATGATACACCTTTTTCAGTGCTGCTGCTGATACAGTGAATGATCAAAATCCTAAGGAAAAGTTGAATGGATCAGAAAGTGAAAGCGAGTCCAGTCAGAGATCAAGTACAGGCAAAGATTTCGAAATGGTGGATGAAGAAGATTTGGAATCTTAAGGCTTTTCCTTGACTAGAATCAAAGTATAGTTGAAATTTTGTATTCTTTGCACATTCAAATAATGGCAAGAACTACCTTCTGAATAGTTGTGCTAAATCAAGGTAGATTTCCATTTGATTTTTACATTTTTCACAGATTTTTCTGATATTGGTGATCTTTCTTCCCTATTTAGTATAATAATTTTTATTTATTTTTTACAGTGTGGTTTTTGTAAATAGTTTGAATAAACCATAGAGAGGTACTGTAGTTTTAGCAGCATTTAACATTGGGCTTGAGAATTCATTTTCAATTTATTTTTTCGGATTTTTTTTTTGTTTTGTTTTTGGATACCTCACATGAGAGATTAGGGTCACTTTGCGAATTTTACTCAGATTTGTCCATTTATCTGATTGGTGCTAATAAAACTTTTCATATGTTTTGCTATTGAATAATTTATTATTGATTGATGCATTTGAGATTTGTAATGTTTCAACATATATATTCTATCAAATAAATATATTGTACATATTCTTATTTCCATGTGTCCATAACTTGCCTTAACATTTGGTTGCATAGTGCTGCATATGGATTGAGTTCAACAAGCTGAAAATCAAATATATCAGTACTAATTTACTCTGTTGGCACTAGTGCTTTTAACATGTGTTCATAGAAACTTATTCATGATAATTTATGTTATTCACCTACAGCATGTGAGTATGAATCATCTGAACAGTATCCAACTGACTACAACTCAATAATGCATCGTTTTTGTCGATGCTGAATTGAAAAAAATTTCACAATAATCAATCAATACTCTTTGATATCCGCTAAAGTGAACACATACCACCTCCAAGAAATACACAACCTGTAAAAAACATATCCGATGTTTCTCAATTATCTGAAAAGATGAAACGGATCGGCAACAGCTGTAATGTTGGAACGACATTCAGAACAGCAAATACTTTATGTTCAATATTGACACATACACCAAATAACAACCGAACACAAAACATCTGTATTTATCAAATTCCTTGTTCGTGCGGTAAAAAATATATCGGTGAAAGATCAAGGCCTCTGGAAGTGCGAAAGAGTGAACACAAGATGTACATCAGGAACAGACATGGGTGGTTTCAGAACACACTCTTACTACCAATGGAAATTACACAGTAGAATATGGAGCGGCACTAAAATAGAGCTATGGCAGGAAACAAAACTTAAGGGAATCTGCTTTTATCATGCAGTTTGAGGACACTTGAGTCTCAATGAGTTGCATTGATATAAGTCTGCTACCCCTCTTGAAAGATAAATGTTATGTCAAAACGTTGATAAAGATAAATATATATATATATATATATATAAAATTTTTCAGAATGTGCTAGTTTAAAAACCTGAAAATTACTACGAAGAAGGAATTATATGTATTCATTACACTTAAACTGCTCTATTGAAGTACCTTTCTCAAAATTCAGGTAGGAGTAACTATTCACCAAGTGGTTCAGAAGTTCTGATAACTCTCGTTTTCATTTGGTGTACATTGGTGATATCTAAAACATTAGAAGCATCATTCGATACCTTGAAGGTTGCAATGGAAACTCTATGTAACACACCCTGTATCTCTTCTCATATTTTGAAACAGAGTATATCTTTCAGAAAGTAGGTGGAAGCAATATCCTAGCGGTATTATAACATAATGCAACCATTGACTTACCTGACTCTTTGCAAATTCGTTTCCCATTTTAGCTGCAATTTCAAAATCAGCCCTTGCCAACTCAATATTTTCAGCTTTTCGATAGAGTATACCCCTCTGACAATGGGCTAAGCTCAGTGTTCTCTTATACTTATTTGTGCTCAGATTTATAGCTTTTGTGACATCATTAAATGCATCTAAAACAAGAATATTTTGACGTTTCTCAACTGACGAAAATTCAGGATCAATTATGAATCGGTGGTTTTGTTTTGGACTTTCATATTCTATATTATAAGTTCTATTGAAACCTGTTTCTAAGCAAAACAGACAAAATACTTATATACAAATCGAATAATGCACTCAAATCCTGACAAAAAAGGTTGAAGTGGATTTTTTGGTAAAAAATAAAATTAAATGTTTGATTGATCAAAAATATTGTGACAAAAAAAAATCGAATATGAAGCAGCAGTCAAACATTTTTAAATAAAGAAATATATGAAGTACTGTGTACAAGATTTTCTTTTTTTTTTACTCAGTAACAGGTTTCAATAGAGTTAATAATACAGTAAACAGAACCAATACCACTCACTCAGCAAGAAACATTGTCAACCGCATTCAAGCAAGCATCAATTTCGAATGTTTGGATCTTTTCTTTATATCCAATCAATGTGAAAATAATGCAAATGTTCTATGAAAAAGTAACATACATGCTATAAATGCTATCTTTTCGAGTGGCATGTGCATGGTATACAAAATGAGCAAGAAAAATTGACTATTTGACTCTGTGCTATTTCAAGATACTCTCTTTCCTTTTGGGAGTTAATCATCTGTGAATGATACACATATCGACAGAGCGTTTGGTAATTTTGCTGATGTCACTTCTTTCATAGAATTTTTTGAATAATTTACATTGATTTGGAGAAGAAAAGTATGTTCTCCACAAGGATAATCATGTTTCTAATTATCAATTTTGAATATTTGAGGAATCGTAGTAACAAGAACCTTCATGTGTGCAAATATTATGAATGGAATTGGTATTATTCACATTCTTGAAACCGGGTTGTAGGTTATTGTTTGAAAATTATAAAATAAGATTAATAAATCTTAACGAGCAAATTTGAACAGGTAATGAAAAAAACATTAATAAATTAGATGGACTATTCATAGAACAATCAAAATGATAAAATGTGCAGAACATAAAATAACATTAAAAGGTATTGAAAGATTTCTCAAGTTTTCCCTTACGGTTACTGTGTTACTTTTTATTTACATTTTGCTTATAGTTGTTCTGATTGCTCTAATTTTTCTATTTGTTCTTCCTTGAACAATACACTGCATTTTTTTGGCGATCTGGCAATTTTCCTGATATTAATATTTTCATTTTATGTTTCGACCTAGTAAGTAATTTTTTGAAATATTCTTTCAAAGTAAAAAAACAGTAGAATTCATGGAAAAAAAAGCACTATACTATGTTGCCAACATTTCGAGTGTATGTGAATGTTTATTTCATTTCTTTTAATGAATACAAGGAGATCGCAAAATTATTGTAAATTCATGATCCATTTTCTAATAAATTTTTGTGATGTCCACTATTGTGTAAAATTTTTTTGCCGCTTCGTTGGCATTATTTGAAGAAGTAGAACAGAAAGTAGAGAAATTTTCTCTGTTGATGTTTGGCATCTCAGGCGTCATTTGAAGAAGGAATAAAAATATTCCTCAAGATTTTCAATGGCGAGACTCTTGTAATTTTAACTGGTTCGTATTCATTTTTAGATTTTGGTCGCTATCAGCCATTTGTCTATAATGTTTGGCATGTGTTCGAACTCTCTGGCTAGCCTATAATGATCTATTCCTCTAAAATATAGTGAACTCGCTAACCGGAAGTTGAAGAAAAGTCAAATTTTGAATAGAACAGCTCGTTTTTTTCGAGCAACGAAATGAATTTTTTGATGTATGATATTTTTATTCAATTCATGCCCGGTTCCAATGTGAATGAATTGTGTTAAATATTCCTAAACTGTTAGAAATAGTGTTCAATAATTATAGCAATAGTTAATTATGGTTCATCCATTTTTTTGAATAACTCTTCAGGAAAAAGTGTATAATTTCCTGTAACTCGAAACGAGCAGCCCAAGATATGCTTCTTTTTACAAAAAACAACTGTAAATCTCGTTAATTTTGCTTTCAAATTGTAAAAAATTATTATGGAACCTGTATGAGAATTTCAAATTATTGACTGAAGAACATTATTGCAAAGGCATGAATAGAATAAAAAAATCTTTCAGAACTACTAAAATTTCTGCATTCACAAGAATTCATTTGTTTACTCGAAATATAAATATATAAAAATGGTACAAAATAAGTGTACGAAATGACCATTTTTAACATACCTAATTACGTCCAGAATGAAAAATGTACTCAGTGTTCCATTCGAAATAAAACAGTTGTTAAACGATGAGATTGGAACCTTTGGTGTAAAAGTTGAAACTTTTCCTAGAGATCAATTACCCTAACACCAAACTGATATTTTTGCACTCGACGCGCGTTTCGCTAACAAGGTTAGCATCTTCAGGAGAAGAAAATTGATATTGAGTATCCATTTTCTTCTCCTGAAGATGCTAACCTTGTTAGCGAAACGCGCGTCGAGTGCAAAAATATCAGTTTGGTGTTAGGGTAATTGATCTCTAGGAAAAGTTTCAAAACAGTTGTTGCCAACTTCCGGTATAACCTAAAGTGAGAATGAGTTCAAAATATTTTACAAGAATGGACATTTATCAGTTATCAATTTTCAGAATATAAATCGTACTTTTCGAAATATGTCCAATAGGGACAATTCTTGCCCTCGTTTTTAAAAATCAACTTACCTTCAAATTTTCGAAAATATTGATTGATATTTGCTCTGTTGTTGTACAATGACGGCCTGTGTGGCGTAATCTGAAGTGCTTTGTTGATGCGGTTCAATCCTTCAATCAAATTGCCATTCTCTGCTAGTTGAATTGCTTCAATTTCCAATTTCTTGGACTCTTCTACTTCCGGAGTTGAATCTTCTTCATCTATACAAAATGATTTCATTCTCATGTTATGGTAGAAACACATTTTGTATCCTAGTCTCAATTTTAAAGGCCAATTAATTTATCTCTGTGTTCATCTTAGTCTTTATTTCATTTGAAAACAAAGTTAATTCAAGCAGCATGATCAATAACCACCGGATTCCTTTCAATAGAGTGTGGAAGTAAGTGTCACTCAATGATTCAGGACTAAAATAAAAATACTTGAATTGGCCCTAAGAAACACAGGTTGTACGCGCATGAACAATAAACGTTTTTTTTTCATTATTACTGTTGTGAATTATCATCATCAATATTAGTGGAACTCGGATTAAATCAGAAGGTCGATGATGGATGAAATTTATAATTTTCTCTCGAAATACTTTACCTTCGAGAACATCGGATGGATAAGAAGAATTATCTTCAACTGGTAGATGGGGATTGAAAATGCAATTCAAGATTTTTTTATCATGTTCACTCAAGTTTGACATGTTTACTTGCGAGATAAACAAACTGAACAGAAATGTGCAGATGAAATTTTAATGAGGAAACAAAACCAGTTACGCTGGAATAAATTATAACCTGTTTGTTGTGGAATGAGGTGATTTAATTTAAATTCCATTCAAAACATTGAATGCCTGAATAATTTGTTTCTCGAAATGAATGTCATGTATTTCTTTTTTTCTCCAGTAACTAAAAGGAAAACTCATTTCGTGTTCAGAGAACCTAGAAATGAGAGTAAGTGGGAATACATGTTTTTAAAATTCTCTCAGTAATGAGTTAGAATTCTCTCACTCATTCATTCACGAACAACATTCATTAAAACTTATACATACAAAATAAACACTCAATAACACTGATGCTCGAGGGCAGAATGGCTTCAATGACAACATTCTAATAATTAAATTTTCTCTTTTGAATCTTGACTATCGAAGTCGTTATCAGATCCATGATACTTCTTATTATATTAACATTCCAGTTGCTGGATGACATGTTTGACCAAACAGCTGGACGGGCACCAACCTATGGCAATGCATTTCTAGGTACAAGGTGGTGGAAATGGAAATGTACTCTATTGTTATATCGGTAATGGTAAGAGATACAATGTTGGTTAAATGGGACAAAAGTATTTTCTATAATATAATCAATTTATATCACGAAATCCAGACTATCGTGAGCCGCTCTAGAAATAATCCAAAAAAATTGAAATCGTACCGTTGATTTTTATTTTTATGCTCTGGTATCTTCAGTATACAAAATATAATAAAAGTGTAAAAAGGTGTTCGATCGAACATCAATTATTGATTGGACTTGGCAGAATTTTTTAATTACACAGGAATTATTCTAATAAAATCGTAATTTGACTACTTTTATTTGGAAATATGTAGTGAAATTCATCATAAAAAAACGTCGAGAGAATAGGGTGGCCCTAAGCAAATGAAACGACGTATTAAAAATATAATCAGTGCATGTTGTAGCCTTCATGAAGTTCGATCAAACACCTCTTCAGACTTTTTTCATATTTTCTATAATAAAGATATTATATCATACAAATCAAAATTAACGATTTCAATACTATTTTAAGATAATTCAAAAACGGCCAACGATAGCCTGTACTTTTCACATAAATTATTTGAATCGTATATACATTAGATCTCCCACAGTTGCCGATATAAGAATAGTGTGTGCAATTAAATTTTCGCCACCGGTATGTCAATGTTGCGACCTTGAGGCTTTTCATTCAGGCATTTTATATGACATTGAAATTTTTTCACACTGAAAAATTTTCAAACATGCTAGCAACTCACCAAAAATTCATTAAAATTGGATGAGTGGTTTATATACAGGGTGTGTGCTCTATTTAGTTTTGAACATATTTTGATAAAAACTTTTCTTCGTAAACTATTACAAGGAATCACGAGCTGAAATAAACATGAGCCCTTTGGAAACGTTATTTTCATTATAATTATATACTATATATATATATATATATATATATATATATATATATATATATATATATATATATATATATATGAAGAGTTGTTTTTTGGTTCATTCCGTGTGCTGTGGTTTCGATCCTCTGAAGGATAATTGTCAAACGTTTCGGCAAAGTCTCATTTGCCATCTTCTAGATGATGTCTAGAGTTTCGACCTCCGAACTCGACTAATTAATTCGAGTTCTGCTTCTCAATATATAGGGGTGTTCATTAATGGTATCTTTGATCCGGGCCCTCCCACTTTCTTCGTTGGTCCGACTGCATTTGTCATTATGTCTGGGTAATTACGTGGTAAAGCCCGACATTGTTCCTCTGTTATACAAACAACCAGACTACCATACATAAAAGGAACCACAGATAAAATCAGCAGAATTCTCCGCAAACACGACATAGCTACTTCGTTCGTACCAGAACATACAATAAGATCGATACTCCGTAATCCGAAGGACCAGATACCACTGGAGTCCCAGGGAGTTCACGATGTACCATATCGAGCCTGCAACAAAGTCCTACATCAGCCAGACCAACAGACGGATCAACGTACGCAAGGATGAACATGAGCTATCAGTGAAAAGAAAAGTCACCACATCTTTCATCTTCCAACACGTATTGGAGACAGGACATAACATCAATTTCGAAAACACAAAAACATTAGCGAGCGATGAAAACTTCTACTCTCGAACAATCAGAGAGGCTATCGAAATTGAGAAACGACCGAGTAGTATGAACAAGAGAGACGACGCCCTAGAGATTACCAAGAACGTGGAAATCCTTTCGTTCACCAAACAAAAACAAGCCGATCACACCAGAGGAACAATGTCGGAGCTTACCACAATTACCCAGACATAATGACAAATGCAGTCGGACCAACGAAGAAAGTGGGAGGGGCCCAGATCAAAGATACCATCAATGAACACCCCTTTATATTGAGAAGCAGAACTCGAATTAATTAGTCGAGTTCGGAGGTCGAAACTCAAGACATCACCTAGAAGATGGCAAATGATACTTTGCCGAAACGTTGTGACAATTATCCTTCAGAAGATCAAAACCACAGTACACGGAATGAAACTCATCATATTTTGTCCGTGAGAATCTTCATGCTACCCTCGTCTTCCAGTGGATCGACGTTTTCAAAATTCCAAGAAATTCTTGGGAAAACTTCATAACTGTGACCTCGAGCCAATAAAATGATTCATTATACTGTAAATTTCCCTATCTAACCGCAATCATCTGCCAACTTTGTTGTTGGAATTTCATAACGAAATATCTCTGAAAATGAAATATTTATAAACTAAGCTGCATCAAGTATATCAGATTTTTAAAATCCGTCATATCAGTGAAATGACCTAATGATTAGAACCAAGCCAGGCATTACTGGATCGAATCGAATTTCTATTTAGACGATATGGTGGTGACTGCAGGTAAGGTAAGTCTGGCTAGAGCAATTGAAAAACTTAATTGTACCCTAAAACATATATCAAACTTTCTAAACATCAATAAACTAAAACAATATTAATAAAACCAAAGCCATAATCAGAATTATAAATATAATCAGATTGACAAAAAAAGGATAAATATTAAAATTAACTGTGAAACTATTGAAATTGTCGAAGAAATAAAGTACTTGGGATTCATTATTGATAATACACTCAGCCTTAAAAAACATTTTCGATACATGTACAATAAAATATTGAAAAACCTATTTTTCCTCACAAGAATTAGTTGAAATCTTACCCTTCAAACTACACCATCTGTTTATAAAACTATAATACAACCGCACTTTGATTATTGTGCTAGTGTACTTGCGTTGCTTGATGGAAATTGTATCGCTACCCTGCAAAATAGAGGAATGCGTATCATTTTTAGATGCACTATAGGTACCTACACACCTATTATATTAATGCATCAGACATTGGATTGGGTTTCTGTTAAAGATGGGTTGTTTTATTATTCGATGACTTTTATTTATAAGATTGTATCTGGTGGGGCCCCTCCATATTTTGAGCAATTTATAGTATTCCATAACCAAATACATAACTATGCTACCAGAAGCAATTATTTTTATGTTCGAAGAACAACCTACTCTCGAACTGCAAATTCATTGTTTCATAGAGGCTTATTAGCGTACAATAACCTTCCGGTCGAAATCAAACAGTTCCATCACTCAATTAGTTCAAACACGAACTACTTCTAAACATCAAAACGAAGTATGTATGACAAAGCAAAAATCCAGATTATGATAGAGTTATTGTTTGAACGTCATTTTTTTGTGGTGGATCAATATTTGTTCCTTAGTTTTTTGGGTTTGTAACCTACCACAATCTGAACAAATAAGAATTAATATTGGAATCTATACAAGTGTAGAAGGGCAGATTTTCAATCTACCCCAAAAAGAAAGAACCCTTCTACACTTGTATAGATTCCAATATTAATTCTTATTTTTTTCAGATTGTGGTAGGTTACAAACCCAAAAAAACTACGGAACAAATAATAGAGTTAGTTTAGTATGATTTTAGTAATTCTAGTATAATTTCATAGAAAATATGTACTGTAATGAATCTTATTTATAAGGTTATATATAGATATTTGTATTCAGTGGTCTCGGTGGTGTAGTGGTTAGCATATCTGCCTATCAAGCGGAAGGCCGGGGTTCGAATCCTCGCCGGACCACCGTGCTGGGTAATCGCACGTTAAAAGGTAAATCCTCGTTGATCCATTGCTCGCACAAGTTTCGACTTCTGAGGGTTGACGTTCGTCAGCTGATTAACGGAACGAACAACAACAACTATGTAGAATGTTTGTATATTGGGCTGCCCATTTGAATAAATTACTTACTTAGATTATATGTATGTATTAATTTCAGCTTCATATAGTTCTGGCGGGAAATTTTCTTACCAAATCTCTCACGCAAGCTTGAATTAATTCCTGAATTTTTTCTCATTCGAATTTTTCCAGAAAATATTCTCAACTTGAAATTCCCGGAAATATTTCACGCTCTAGGGGAAGTTTAGAGTTCACCAATCAAATACACATTTGCCATACTTTTTTTTGTGATCAGAAGTAATCATCATATTCGTGTTGCCTTTATTATACAATCCTAGGAAAGGATCTGTCGAGTGACCCCTTGAAATTGGTTGGTTACATGATATTGGGAAGAATATCGACCGATGAGGGCGCTAGTGGTGGTCAAACTGTATCCACCATTTTAAAATAGTTACCTTGTTTACATTTATGAAATAACGCGCTAAACAGTCATCAATTGCCCTCACTAGACAAGATTTTGCTGGTTTTATTGCTATATTTTCATTGTACGAAATTTCTCTCGTGAAGGTTAATATAACTATGTTCATGATGCTTTGAATAGCCGCACAATACTATTCATTGGAGGTGAACATAGATGCATCGTGTTTCAAAATCCAATAATATTTGTTCCAGGACATTTTTTAGTTTTAGTGTAGTGTTAGTGAACCAAAGAGGCGTTTATTACATGGATGATGAAATGCGCCATAACTTCGCCTAAAATAGACAAACAGACTCACCAGGTAACAAGAAATCATCTCTTTTGAAATCAAGGAACACACTGAAGCCGCTCTAGATGGTGATTTATGCAGTTTCAATTTAATTTTCCAAGCCTTGTAGCTGTCTATTTTCTCTTTCAATCCACTCTCCGTAATGTTTTCCACCAAAGATGTATTTCTCTTTTGAAACGTGTGGAAAGACAACTTTGGATTTCGGTTCCTAGAGTTGCATCAACTTGGCACCAAACACTTAATACGGCTCACTGAGCGATCTGCATCCATGATTGTTTGATATTATTAATAAAAAAAACTACAACTTTAGATGAGATCTCCTTAATAAACACCAAAGAACTCAATAAATTCAAACACAAACAATGGAAGCTGTTTGTTTGTCAAATTATAGCAGTGCGTTATATTTCCGCCAGACGTCGCATAAAATCATGAACTTCCCAATGGTTACTCTGCAGTTTACTCAGCTGGTTGTAGCTCATTACTCATTACTCTGATCCAGTGATCCTTGTACCACTTTACACTTTAATGTAGTGAATTATTAATCCTGAGCCACATGAAGATTTGAACAGCCTTTTCGTTTCATCACTAATCACTGAACATTGGATCATGATTCGTTTGTTCTCCGTCATGATCTGTAAATGTGTGGTAGAAAGACAAACCCCAATTTGTAGACAAGAACATAATTTTTCAACAAAACCTGTTATTTATTTATTTATTGACAAAACAAACCTTCCGAACAGAACAAGTTCCGGTATAAGATAATACATTGTACTTATATGATTAAGTTCAAATATTTCAAAATAAACGAAAAGTAACAATTACAACAACTTTACATGTTTATTGATTGATGAACATCATTATGATATCAATTCTAGTTTAAGTTTTTTCAAGAAAACATTTATGGATTTTAATATTTTTTTTAATATCGTCTGAAACATTATTGTAAGTTTCTATACAACTAGATATAGGATTGTTTTTGCCTTTATTCGAATGAATGTTATTTAAGTGGAAATTATTGGCATTTCTGATATTATAGTTATGTAATTTTGCTTTTTTTTGAAATGACTATTACCTTTTTGTAAATTATTTCTTAGTTTGTATGCAAATTTTGCTTTTTCAAATTTTATTAGTTTATCTAATGTGAAAGTTTTGATATATTTATATAATTGTAAAGGTGTTTCCCGCGGTTTTTTAAAAATAACTTTTATTGCTTCATTCATCAAATGATAAATGATCTCTTTTTGGTTTTTACTACAAGATGACCATACTGTTATCAAATATCTAATATACGAGACAATATGGGCATTATAAATGAGATTTTGATTATCTACAAAATCAATTCTTCTTATCGTTCCAACCAAAGGAATAATTGTCAGGCCTATATATTTGTGTTCTTCAACTTGTTTTAAAATCCTATTCTTCATCATTATTTTTAATTTTATTTGGTCCATATTTTTTTGTTTGAAAATCATGTATACAGTTTTTTCTGTATTAATAGTCAGATTCATTTCATCCATCCATTTTTCATACAATTGACTATCTTTTTCGATAATATTTTCTAATAGTTTTGTATTCTTGATGAAATAATGAATCACAGTATCATCTGCAAAATAAAAATGTTTGCCTATCAATTTTAATTTGGTTATACTATTTACATAAATTAAATAAAAAATTGGGGCCAGTACTGAACCTTGGGGAACTCCCATGGTGGATTGTTTTTCATTACTTCGATTTCCATCAATAACAACATATTGAATACGATTTTCGAAATAATTTTCGAAAAGTTTATGAGAGTGACCTCTTATTCCTGAAGTATTCAAAATTTCCAGCAATATTGTATGATTTACTGTATCAAATGTTCAGTTGATCAGTGATGAAACAAAATCGGTTGATATTCTATTTCTTTTGGCATTTCGAAATGTTTCGTAAATTCCACTTAGCTTATCTGCTCTCTGTGAAAATTCATAAATAAATGGGAAAACATAATTTTTATCAATACAAGTTCAAAAAAGAATATCTATTTACAAAAATAAAAATATATACAAAAAATATTCAGTCATTCCAGATGATTTTATTATTTACTAATTCGATCTTTCCCGTTGCTAAAAGTTTCAAAGCTTTTGGGAAGGCTTTGTGCTCAGCCATCTTTATCCTCTCTGTCAACTCTTCTACACTATCATTGACATTAACGGGCACACACTCCTGTACAATTATGGCTCCACCATCAACTGCCTCCTGGAATCAGAAATTGTTTGAGAAATAATAATATACAAGGTAATTAAAGTTGGTTGAAATGGAACTGAATTCTAATATTGAGGATTTAATGAAAATCAACAAACAAATTTGTGTTATCCGAGGTGAACGTCAATTTTTATTATTAATTAGTGAAGAATTAGGCTCTTTGTCCTATTCTGACTATCGAGACTATCACTAAGGACCAGCTATTCAATCTACTGCTAAGAAACTTAGGTGTCAGCCAAGACGCCAACTAGCAGTCGGATGTCTCTTTCAAGCATTTCGATTGGCTGTTGAGGACTTAGCGGAGGGCAAATTTTGGTAACATTAAAAACCATACACTGAGAGGTAAACAGCATCTTCATGTCAGTTAATTTATTTTTTCGAATCTCTCCCAGAAAAATGGTTTTATTCCGACAAAGTGCCTTTAACCTTCCACTCCCTGATAGTTCCCAACTCTGATTTAAAGTTTTTCTTTCATCATCTGGAGAGGTTTAAAAAAGTAAACCTGTTGAAAATAAGTTATTTTTTATATATTTTGCTTTTTAAATTAATTGGATTATTTCGATTATAGTCTTTACCCCAGTTTGCTGTATTATCAACAAATACTTTTGAATAAGTCTTTTGATATTTTGGCTGATGGACACTAGGAAGAAGTGTAAAATCTGAAGGTTTATGATGTGATTAAGATGCCTAGAAATCCTGGTGATTCAACTGATTAGATTTTGTTTAGATTTTTGTGGCGAAAAAAACAATCGACGCTTTTGAAGGTTTCCCCTATTTTTTCGGTAGAGGGCGTTATGTTCCCATTTTTCAAATTTGATGACAAGTGTCAAGTTAATTGTCATATTGTCATGCCACTTTGAAATTTTTATGCATACGATGTTTTTATCGTGTTTATTTGTTGATTTCATTGCTTTTAAATATCGAAACGTTGTTACTGGTATCTCATTGTCCACCCATTATCCTTTAGGTTGCGATCTCTTCTCACTAGCCAATCAAATAAAAGTGGAAAAACCCGATTGCACATTTTCACTTAGTGCAAATTTAGCTTCAGACAAGACTGACAAGAGCGTGTTGGCGACATCTGTACATATTGTACGGAAACCTCCAAAAGCTCAATAATCCACCAAAAATCAAGAAATCCAGATTTCGCCACTTTTATCCCAAACTTCTACAAGTATAAGTAAACACACGAGAGTTTTCAGGCATCTTAGATGTGATAAAATTTTTCGGACAATCAAGGAGTGAGTTCCCTAACTCTTGTCACATTATACCAATTCATGGTTGGTATTTTTTAGTGACTATTTGAATCGAATTGTATTCATTATGTTACAGTATAGTATAAGAGTCATCTAGTTATCAATAGCTGAACTATACTCAGGTATCGCAGGAAATGAAAAAGCCGATGAGCTCGCAAGACAAGGGACAAGGATCATCGACACCATATACTGGATCCGAGCCAGCAGTAAGGGGAACCCAAACCGATGGTACGAAATCACATAAGGAATTGGGTGAGAAAAAAAAATTGAGATTACTGGAAAAATCTACCAAGGAGCGCTTACGAGAGAACTTTCATAAAATGACCGGCGAGAAAAAAGACTGAAGAACTGCTGCAGTGCAACAGGAATCAGAAAAGGGTTATAACAGGGCTACTGACTGGACACTGTCCATTGAAAGGACACCTGACTAAGAAAGGGCTGTAGAACGGCGACTTTAGCTGCAGGCAATGTAACAAGAGGACAGAGACAGCTCGACACGTACTTTGCAAATGTGAGGTTCTGGACTAAAAAAGGCAACAAATATATGGAGAACCAATTTTGGATCCAGAAATATATGACAAACACCCAACAATCAACCTGAATAAACTTGTGCAGGGGACATTGTTGTTGGAATGGGTGCCATAAAGTATAGGAAAGCAAAGTGTATTATTCCCTAGAAGCTGAAGTGCTTCTGGAGACCTGGCAGTAAAGGACAGGTCAGACGGCTTCCACGAGCAAAAAAAAAGAGCTGAACTATCAGCCAAAAAATTTCAGGACATGCTAAAACGCTCATCAACATTGTCATATTCCTAGATAAAATGAGATATTGAGATATATTCAATGTTTTGTAGATTTTACTTGGTCTGATAGAATGAATAAATCTTTCATATACCAAATATCAAATCCTTCACCCAATTACGATAAGAGAAACTATGACAAAAGAAAAACGTAAATTTTAAATGAACTCGTCCATCAGAACTCCCACCATAACATCTCTTCGAAGCATCTTCAGGTGATCTTAAAGAAAACAGTAAATTTTGTATTTTTTTTACCATGCTGAGTATGATAGATAGATAGATAGATACTTTATTGGTGTTTTACGAGATTTGTTTACACAAGTCAGGTACAGGCTAGCATATCGACTAGAATTTTAAACAATTTAAAAATACACAAATACATAAACATCAATAAAAATAGTTTAATATTAAATAAGATCCTAAGAATAAAAACATTTTCTAATTAGGTACTTTTTCATAATTTTTTTGGAACATGGTAGGCTAAGATCTTTAATGGAGGTTGGCAATCTATTGAACATTTTCGGGACAAGATACTGCACACCTGTTTGTGTCTTATTTAGTTGACGATAATCAACACATATTAAGTTCTTCTGTCTAGTGTCATAACTATGCAGATCGCCGTGCGTCGTAAAAGATGATTTAGGTGTGTGAGCCAATATTAGGTATTCAAAAAATGAACAATTTGTTCAGGCCAGCCTCAACTCACCTACACTGTAGGTTGACGGACTAACACCTATTAGAAAACAACTACTCCCCTGGCTAATACCACGAAGGGCATTGAATTACATCCAACAGGTGTCAGTGCGGGATTCTTCACAGAAGAAATTCCGTATATGCTCCTGGCGATACAACTACCAGAATTGATTTCCAATTACTGGAAGGGGACACACTTGCAGACCGGTTTCGGGCTATTTGGCCCCTCATCAGTGCAAGGCAGTGCCATCATCAACATAAGTCGATGACTTCCCATAATTGAAAATCATACTCGAGCAGAGTATCTTCCCTAGACCTAGGCTGATACAAACAACTAGCAAAATAGCCGTTGCTGCGCCATCTGCCCGTAGACTAGGTACTAACCAAGAGCATATCCGCATGGCCCCAATTCCTTGTACAAGGAAAATACGAATTTCACAAATAAGAAGAATCCCGCACTGACACCTGTTGGATGTAATTCAATGCCCTTCGTGGTATTAGCCAGGGGAGTAGTTGTTTTCTAATAGGTGTTAGTCCGTCAACCTACAGTGTAGGTGAGTTGAGGCTGGCCTGAACAAATTGTTAATTTTTTGAATATTTGATTTAAAGCCAGTCTTCAAGCATCCCCATGAATTTTTGTGAAATTTGCCAATATTAGGCATTCATATATGTATAAAGAAGACAAAGTCAGTATTTGAAGGACTATAAAAGCATGTTCGCAGTCATCTCTATGATTGAGACCTTCAATGATCCTTGCTGCTTTTCTCTGTAAACCAAATATTCTGGTAGCTGATGGTGCATGACCCCAAGATATAAGGGCATACACAATTCGCGACTGGATGAAAGAATGATAAGCTGTGATAAGAACCTTTTTTGTTACCATACTTGTTAGACTTCTTGATGAAAATATTGAAGATGTAACTTTTTTTGATAAAATATTTGTATAATTATGCCAAGTCAGCTTGGAATCAAGGTTCAGACCAAGAAATCTCACTGAAGCATCTTCATCGATGTTCGACTGTTCATTTAGAAGAGTAACAAACATTGTTTTTGTTTTCTCCTCATTCAGGCATAGACTATTACTGCTGAACCAATCAAGAAGTTTTGACTGCGTGTTCCGCAAACAGTTGTCGACAATTGATTTATCAGGATGTTTGTAAACGATGTTAGTATCATCAGCAAATAGAATGAACTCTGTATTATTACTACAGTTAGTGATGTCATTGATCTAAATTAGGAACAATATTGGCCCTAATACCGATCCTCGGGGAACTCCGTGATATGTATGTAAATAATTTGAGCAAGAATCATTGACAAATACACATTGTTTTCTTTCAAAGAGGTATGTTTTGAGAAATATAAGGCTATCGGAAAAGAATCCATAGATTTTTAATTTATCTAATAGTATATTATGGGACACGCAAATATGCACAATTATACTAAGTTCATCATTGAAATAAGGAGAACAGGTGCTCAATTTGTATTCAAGTTAATTACAGAATTAATTCAAATTATTTAAAATGTTTACGAATATTTCGATTAATGGGCAATCATTTTTTACTCATACAACTAGGTTATGTAAAGCACAAAAAAACTCAATTGATTATACCAACTGATTGAAATGAGAATAGAGAAACTGTGATTTCCACCCGAATATAGGCTATTGATTTTGTGACAGTTCTTGTTGATTACTAATCATAGATCTTTACCTCGACAAAATGAACGGTGCATCCGCTCACTTTAACTCCAGCTTCAATTGCTTGCTTCTGGGCATCCACTCCTTTAAACGAGGGTAAAAGCGCTGGATGTACATTCAGTAGTCGCCCTTTCCATTTTGCAGTGAATTCACCAGTTAAAATCCTCATAAAACCAGCCAAGCAAACGATTTCCACTCCAGCATTCAATAACTCATTGTTCAAGGCTCGGTCAAACTCAATTCTGTTTGGATATTCCCTATGACTAATCACCTGAAAAAAAAGCCAAAGATTTTTGATATGCTTTACGATCGGCAATTATTGAATCTATTGAAAGCCTTTAGAGTGTATGCATTCGTATTGAGTGAAGTGAACATGAGCGGTTCTAGATCAAGTTTAAATCGCTATTACTGAGTCCTTCACTGTAACTCCTGGGCAAAAGGGCTCAATGCAATGATATCTTTGGTTTTCATATTTTTTCGCTAGAGAATGTAAATTGGAGACTAATCTAGGACTGAAAGAGTCGCTAAAGACGGACGAAAAGTATGGAGAAAATTGGAAAACATTTTCCATTCAATAGCTTATTGTAGCGTTTTTAAATTGGAAAGCAACTGTCTAAAATTATGACGAATAAGTATGAGACAACACCATAGAGAGTAGTAATTGCTTATTTCGAATTTTTTTCCACAGAATTTGTTAGAATTAAAAAAAAAGTTACTAGCGGTAGAAATTTTCTGCAGTTGCAAATTGAATCATATAAGCAACTGACGAAAACTTAGACCATAGACGTTCTCGATTCATTTTGGTATCACTCCAGCAATATATTTCTTCAGATGCTTTATTCATGCCAGAAAGATATACTACTGTCAAAAATTTGATCATTTTATGTCAACCGTTTATGGACCAAATCTCAATTGAGAACGACTCATGAGTATGATCAAAACAATGTGAACGTAGAAATTGCTAATATCATTTCATTAAAATTGTTCAGTTACATTGGAAATCTTCATTTTTTTGTACTTGAACATACTCAGCAGTAGAACTGCCGTGTTTCTTCAGATTATGAAACTAGATATAAAAGATAAAAGAGTGTTGATCTAAAACCTCCTGTACCGGCCTCTAAAACGAAGGAATAAATCACTAAAAGCTTATAACTTCACCAACAATGGAATAACTTGGTAGGTAGTAAATAGTTGATAAAAACACAAATATTTATAAAAAAATCTTATATGAAATATTTAGATCTGAAACAACAACAAATTTTAAATCATTTCAATGGCACAATAGGATAACAAATCGCCATAAAACATCACATACTTGAAATTTCAATCCTATCTTGGATTCGCATTTCTGACACCATGACGTTGGCATCTAAATTTGAATTCCCTATACAGGATTATTAGTTCATATGTGAGATCGATTTCTGTCAATCTCTTCACACACTGGCATTTTCCATTGCACTAGATCGATGATGTTTTTCGTTCTAGTTTCTCTCTACTCTGGACTAAGACTGAATGAGGTTGTCTCTAACACTCTAACTGGTCTACTTCGCTATTCATAAAACTGTTTTGTGCAATTGGAAATATAGACAATTCCACCTAGCCTCTTTTCTAAAAATATGTGGAGAGAAGGAAAATGTGCCCTCTGAGGGTGTTCAGCAGTGCACCATTGATAGCTTGTAGTTGTACAGGGTTTCGCCAGAGCCATTTGCTTCCAGCTGCCAAGCAATAGCTCTGTACGTGATCATTGCTCTGACAATCGTCACATATATTCAATAGATTCGAACAGGCTTCAAGCCACAAGATTTTTCAAATAAGATAAAAATGTATTCCAATATCTTAAGCAGATTTGTGATAAAAAACAATAGGTGAAAGACAAACAAGCATAATCAAACATGGTAAAATATTTCAACAAAAGTATGTGAATTGATTAAGGCCAAACGTTTTCATAAAATGATTTCTTAACAATTAGGATGCCTTCCTGACTTATTCATTGCCACTTCTCCGATCATCACTTGTCGGAATGACTAGTCGTAGGTTGATTGCAGATTAGACGGAGGCATAACATTATCGACTCGACAGCATGAATGCTGAAAAGCTCAAAAATAGTTGTATAAATGCCAGCAAGCATTATCAAAGGTAACACCACGAGTCCTTCAAATTTAATCGATAAATTTTCATTTTCCACAAAAACTTTTTCATTTGGCAAAAGTATGAAAACAAACCAATAAAATCAAGAGTCCGGAGGACGAGTGATTTTATCTAATTCGGTTTGTTTGAATGCTTTTACCTCAAAATAAAAAAGTTCGAGTGTTTCGAAAATGAGAATTTATCTTATTAAATTTGAAGAACGAGTTGTATTTGGAGAGATTATTTTTTGAACAAATAGAAGGAAGAACAATTTAATTGATCAGTATTTCATTTACATAAGAAGGAAAGGAGAATAGGTCAAAATTTTACAAATTTGAAATATCAAACAACGATGAGTGCCTTCTATGATCCAGAAGAGATATGATGCTTATGCAGTGCATATAATAATGCTTGCAGACGATACCAAGAGACGGCGTCACACCTCTCATTGTACAAGGTTTATAATTGAAAATTTCTTATGAAATGAAAATCGCGCAAGAAGGAACATAAAATCATTCGTTATGTTGTGAATGATTGGCCAGAATAACCATAGAATAACCCGCTACTATTGATTGAAATGCCAAAAACGCCACATTTTGACAAGTTGAAAAAAATTATCACTATAATATCACTTATAATTCTCCCAATGTCAAATTAAGCCCAGGTATGTTTTGCCATCGAGTTGGCATCATTAAGAAAAGATTACCATTTGGGTGCTAGCAAATAATATCAGACAATTTCAGTTTTCATAATTTTTTTTTGTATTTACCTTTGTTGGAATATTTGCCCTCTCCGCTCTTTTCAAACCTTGAACGCCTGCTTTATTGGAAATAACTAGAACGATTTCAGCTCCCAAATGCTGGGCGGGATCTTGAGAAGCATCAATGAGCGCTTGTAGATTAGTGCCACTACCAGAAATCAAGACTCCAACTCTTTTCTTGGGCGCAGCACAAATGTTGAGCATGTTTGGGACATAATCTCTCATAGATTTTTCCATTACTTCCGTAAAATTTTTGATTATAACTTGCTCTGAATCTGAAAGAGATTGATTCATTTCTTGTATAATTTTAGTAATATTCAAAGGAAATATTTCCTCATTTCTTAATAAAGAGTCTTATAAACGAACTTATTTTTGTATAGGTGACTTCTAGGTTGGATTCGAGATGACCAATCTAATGATTATAATAACATATATTATATCCTCAAAACGGTTATCATTATTATTAGTACTTTCCAATTCTTTCATTATTAATATATAAAAAAAGTGATATACAAGCTGGAGTGAAACAAACAAGAAAATGGGGGCTAAGTTAAACAATGAATAGTAATGTGGACTCAGAAGTATTATCAAATTGACAATTGTGAATATTTCAATGTTTGAAATTTACCTTTTTGTCTCTTCACAACTCTCCCAATAACAGAAGCACCGTCTGATTTAACCAATACTAAAACCTCATCAAGATTTTTGCTGTCGACAATCATTGTTGCTCCCACTCCGCAATTGAAAGTCCTCAACATTTCAAATTCATTTACTCCTCCAGCAGTTGCCAACCAAGGAAAAACTTCGGGTATCTTCCATTTTGCTGCATCCAGTTCGACTGCTACATCATTCGGTAGGATTCTGGGAATATTTTCCACTAATCCACCCCCCGTAATGTGGGCGAATGCTTTTACTTTACCCGTTTTTACCGCTGGAAGTACAGCTTTCACATATATTTTTGTTGGTGTGAGAAGTTCATTTCCTGTAAAAAAATATTGACCTCAGACTTTATTCAGTCTATTGTTTTTTCATAGATTTAATGCATTGCTAGCATTTTGAAGGTTACAGAAACAACCAGTATCAATCCAATGAAATATTTGGTGAGCTCAATAATAATTATATCGGGTGTCAACGAATTTATTAGACAAGTCATAACTTCTAGAACATTAGGTGTATTAAAATGGGGAAGGTAAATGGGATGTGAAGAGCAGAGTTTTGCTATATTTTTTACTTTCTGTTTTCACCAGAAATTGTTACGGTTTGAATTTTCTAAAGGAAATATCCTGCATATTTTTTTTGAAATCTGAGGCAATGGCAGCGATGCCCAATATTGACTGCACAAGGCGTTGCTAGTAAAATTTGGGGTCAAATCACAGAATTCCGTTGTTTGTATCAGTTCTGTAGGTCAAACAATGCAACAAATCAAAAAGAACTGTCCATGACATTCACTTAATTTACATTTTGTTATATTTGGAAGAGAAATTATAGAAAAAAATT